>BPLR01007226.1:0-61029 GCA_021605095.1 Caerostris extrusa
TGACATTGTTAATAATCAGTTCTGTAATCGTCTATAATGAATGTCTTTTAATTTTTTGGAAACCAAGTAGTTATTTCAAGATTTATTAGTTATCTGACTAATATAATCTGCGGTTAGTGATTTAATTTATATGACAGTTGTGAAAAAAAACAGTTTTTATGGCATGCTTGTAAATTAATCAAACACCTAAATTTTAATTGTAAAAATTTCATATTTTTTAAACAGAAATAAAATCCAAAAATATATATAAAATAAAAAACTTGAAATATAACTGTATCCCACATTTATAGAATTGTTATTGTCTTAACGTTTCAGCTATTTTGTTTATGATAACGTCAAAAGTTTACTTTAACAACTTTTATATTCGCTGTTAACTGTCCACAGTTGTTAGGATAGTTATCGTCGAAATTAACGTTTCTTTTTCTAAACTATAATCCTGTAACATTTAGATTGTTGTATTGAAACTAATTCTTAAAATTGATGCTGTTTTAAGATGATGATAAAATTTACTAAACGGATACCAAAATCAAAAGGTAAGCAAATTGAAATTTCAATTCTAATCGTTTTTTCAATTAAATGTTTTTTTTATCTCTCATTGTATTTAAAATATTTTATTCCTTTAATAATCAAATATATTTTTGATATCAAAATATCAAACAAATAATCAGTGCTGTAATCGTCTACAATGAATGTCTTAATTTTCCGAAACGAAGTAGTTATTTCAAGATGATTAGCTTAAAAGCAGATTGGACCCTGTAAACTAGATCTTTCATCAATGAATTAGCGATAAATTAATTTTTAATTAAGTATTCGATAGTATTTTTCAACAGTGCTAAACAACATACAAACTTGCTTGTTTATGTGTTTTTTTTTAAAACTTTTTTTTTTTTTATCTTTTTTCCTGTTTTTTTCTTCTTTTTTTTACCTTTAGCTATTAATAGCAATCTATAAATAACAGGTTACATTTTCCTGGCATAAAATAAGTAATTGATTTTAAATTTAATTCCAATGTTGAACACATTTATTTTATTTATAATTTTTTTGTATTCAAATTTACCGAACAATATTTTATTTATTACAAGTAAAAAATGATTTATAGGTTAAAAAAAAATAGGCTCTGAAATATCAGCAGATTCAAAACGAGATGTTAAAAAAATAATCTTTTGTTTAAAACTAGGGTTAAAATATCAAAACAGATTCAACTCTCTAAAAGATTATTCAAAAATTACATTCAATTTATACCAACACGCAAACTGATGCAAATTATTCCTTTTTAATATTCATCTATAAATCTTCGAGTCATCCATTAGAAAATCCTACAGAATACTAAATACGAAAACAAAAATCAAAATCTGAAAAGCCATGATTCATTACATTTATGAAATATGATGAACATCGCGATTTCGCAATAAAATGATCTATTTACTCCAGTTTTTTTTCTCAGCACTTTTCAGCGAATTTATTTTTAATTTTCTGTTAATATCTGGGTCAAGTTTAATAGTGAATCAGATTAAATTAATCAATCTTCATTTCCAATTTCTAGTAATTTCTTTTGATTTCGATTTAGAAAGCGGCAATTTATTTAAAAATCTCCTTATTTGGTTTTTATTACTCAAAGCAGAATTAGCTTGATTAGAATTCTATGAATTCTATAATCAATTAAATTAACAAAGTCAAATAAACAATAATTCATTTTGAAAAGCCAGAATTTCTTTTTTTAAAATCTTTTAAAACTATTGCGAAAAATTTTCTTTTGCAAATGGATTGAGTTTCAATTTTGCCATATGAATTTTTTTTTTAAAGACAAAGATACTTATTACAAATAAAATGTGTTATATTATGTTAATATGAAATCATTAATTAATTATGTAACTGTAATAAAAGTTGTTATTTTCCAAAGGAACACCGTAACTTAAATAATCTTTGCCTCTGAAAGACAGAAAGGATAGATTTAAGGCCTATGGAAACATTTATAATGCTTCCATAGAACTCATAAGCAATTTACAAATTATTCCTGAGATTGAAATCGATTGAAGTTTGAGTTTATCGTAATCGATAAGATCTAAAGCAGCCTTGTCCAGGCTATAATACATAATACATAAGAAAAAAGTGCCAATATCATGATTTAAAGTCTTTCTACAAAGTTCTTGTACTAGATTTGAATTTGTACACCATTATATGCGACTGGCCTTAGTAAAAGTATAGATTTCAGATAGGTAGTTTGACCATGTGACTCAGCGATTTGAGAAGATTTGACTGAGAGATAACCTCCCACTGAGAAAATTCCCCTGAAAACATCCCTGGAGCTAATCCTCCTCTATGATTTATGGCTTTACTACCCAAATCTTACTTGGATATGTTAGTCAGTTCTTTTCACATTCCTGGAATGTGGTGATTCCGAAAAAATATATAAAAAAGGACCCTTATTCTCTATTGTTGAGTGATAAGATAAAAGGAGATTTAAGCATTCAAAATTCTCATATAATGAATTCTTTACGAATGATAGATAAGTTTACTTTGAGCAAAAAGTAAATATTTTGAAATATGTAGTTTTTCATTTTATTTCAATAAAGCTAATTTTACTTCTTGAATCAGTCAGAATTTCTATTTAAAGCAGTTGATGTTACCAGTTTTTGACAAGTAAGGCGTCGTTTTTATTAAAATCAATTTTACAAAATTTTGAGGTTTATTATCAAATAGTATATAATTAGAAATAATTGCAGAAAAACACCTTCCAATTCTTAAAAATTTTAGTTTCGTGTTGTTGACATCGTTTCACATTTTCTATTTTCATTCATATAGATTGCACTGTGCTACTTTCCATCTATATGTAACAAACTGAAAACCAGCGTAAAATAATAATAATAAAAATAATGTTAGATCTTAATAATTGAAATCGACAGGAAAATTATTGCAGTCTTTTTTAATATCTGCCTTTTGAATTTATAATTGTGAAAATTCATCGCTTTTATTTAAATAAGTGAATTTCTTTTTAAAATTGTTATTTTAATAGTATAAATGCTTAACGAGTACATAGTTGATTTTTAACATTAAAAACAAATAAATATGCACTCTTCGTATAATGAATTTTGTAATGTTACCAACTCGCTGTAATTACATAAATTCATAAAATATTACATTATTAGTGAATAATCGATCTTTTTCATCGTAAGAATATATTACATTTTTAATCATAATGTAACCATCATTAAGTTCCCGTGGTTTGAGATTTTGAATTCTTGTATTTTACAAATATTATTATTTGCATAAATCTTTTCATCATACATAAGGAAGACATATTAATTACATTTTTCGTAAATTCTGCTGTGATAGAATTAACTAGTATATATTGATAGAATAGTCTGCAGATAGAATTAAATAGTATTGACAAATAGAAATAGAAATATCTAATTATGTGTTTAAAAATCTTCACATTGATATTGTTGTTTGCTTTCATGACCTATAGAATATGTTATTGGCAATATTTATTCATTAATTTTCAAAATATGATTTTTCTGCCAAAACAAAAAGTTCATTTTTAAGGCGTTCAGAACCATTTCTAGGAGTTCCATCCTATTTAGCAAAAGCAAAGGAATATACTCTTTCATTCTTTTTTTTTTTTTTTTTTTTTTTTTTTTCTGTTCATTTTAAAGAGTGCTGTAAATATTATTACCTGACTATATATAGATATCCCATTAAACTTTTCATTTGATTACATACCTATTTTAATCGAAATTTTTGTGAATGACATTGAAGGAAAAACATCAAATAAATTTAAATTTTTTTATTTATTTTTAAAATATTACCAGGCATCTATCTATATTGAGAAAATAGATAAATCATTTTTGCTTGTAAAATGAAGCACTCTTTTTGATAAATTTGAAATTATGATAATTATTTTCTGTTGATTTTAACGATATCGTCTCACAATTATACTTAAAAATAATTAGAAAAATTATTTTCTACATGAAGGAATAAAAAAAAAATATTATAAACCAAAAATCATTATTTCTTATTTATTCCTATGGCATTATTATAAATCTCTTTACACTATACTTCCCTATGATTCCATATCGTGTCAGGTGCCACAGAAGGGAGAGGTTAATAAATAAAAAGCCCAACCCCTACCCTACAGGTGGCAACAGGGAACGCGTGTGTATGAGTGGCAACGTTGTATAAGTGTTTGTACCGACCGGGGTACTATATCCCTGCGTGCCTCTGTTATTGGCACAGGATTCACACTTTGGCGTCCCCTACTTCCCGCTCTGGCTCACATACCGAACAGGACAGCGAGAGCGAAGCATGACCACCGCTCGCCGTCGTCTCTGGCGTCAGATTCGCGGAATAGGCCCCGAACTCAAATGATCTTTATCATTTGCATAGTTCATGGACGCCAGGACGCCAATTGTTGTGGTTTCCAAATATATTCTTTGTTCATTCCGTCCGTGGTCGAAAGACTAAAATCAATAATTTCTACATTTATCGAGGATTCTTTGCTTGAATTGATTTTAGATTATTAGATTGATTATTAAATAGAATATTAGACACAATAATTGTGTCTAATAATTAGACGTTCTTATGAGCCACAACAATATAATTTGGTGTAATAATAATAATTGTATATAATTTTTTTTTTTTTTTTTTATTCAAATTTTTTTTTCATTATCAAAAATACATTTTTGTTTTTTCGCCCAAAATATTCGTACATTATTCCAAAACATTCTTGTATAGCACGAAATTATCTACGTTTAAATACCAGTTTTGTTTCTGTCCAAAATATTCGTATATTATTCCAAATCTAGAATGTGATTCTACAAAAATCTCTTATGTGGTACACAAATATTAGTACTCAAGTACAGTTCTTGTTTGGTCCCAAAAATACCCGTATATTATTCGGCACATTCTTATGTGGCTCAAAAAATATCTGTATTCAAGTGCCATTTTTGTTTGGCCCCCAAAATATTCGTATATTATTCCAAAACATTCTCATGGTTTGGGATATAATTATGCAAATGATCTTTTATTATTTGCATAGTTAATGGAAATCAGGACACTAATTGTTCTGGTGTCAAATATCCTTTGTTTTCCGTAGTCGAAAGATTAAAACCAATTTAAGTAAAGAAACATGATTGATAAAAGCAGAAATTATTCGATAGTGTCGAATAATTAGACGTTCTTATAAGTCACAAAATATATTTATTTGATCCAAATATAATTTTTTTAAAATTAGTTTTCGTTATCAAAATGCAATTTTGTTTGATCCCAAAAAAAAATATTCGTTTATAATTCCAAAACATTCTTATGTGGTATAAAAATATCTATTCAAGTGCCATTTTTGTTTGGCCCCAAAATATTCTTATATTATTCCAAAAACATTCTCATGTTTTGGATCAAATTATGCAAATGAACTTTTATCATTTGCATAATTAATGGACACCAGAACACTAATTGTTTTGGTTTCCAAAAATATTCTTTGTCTGTGGTCGAAAGACTAAAATCAATTTAAGTAAAGAATCATTGATTGATAAAAGCAGAAATTATTCGATTGTGTCGAATAATATATTCTTAAGATTCACAAAAGTATATTTATATGGTCCAAATATCATTTTATTTTTATTCAAATTATTTTTATCAAAATACATTTTTGTTTCGTCCAAAAGTATTTGTATGTTATTACAAAGCTTTCTCACATGGCACCAAAATATCCATTGTCATCAAAAGTGCCATTTTTGTTGTGCCAAACAAATATTTGCATATTATTCCAAAACGTTTTTATATAGCACAAAATTATCTATTTTCAAGTACCATTTTTGTTTAGTCCAAAACATATTCTTATTATATTCAGCAAATTCTTTTGTGACACAAAAATATCTATATTCAAGTACCATTTTTGTTTGGTCCAAAAACATTTGTATATTATTCCGAAACATTCTTATGTGGTACAAAAATATCTATTTTCAAGTATCATTTTTGTTTGGTCCAAATAAATATTCGTATATTATCCAAAATATTTTTATGTGGTACAAAAAATATCTATATTCACGTACCATTTTTGTTTGGTTAAAAAATACCCGTATGTGATTTCTAAACATTTTTATACGATTTAATAACATTCTTATGGGGGAAAGAATATTATTATATGATTATAATATTTAATTTGATGTAAAAACACACCCGTATGGAATTCCAAGAATTCTTGTAAAAAAAAAAGTATTCTTATGTAACAAAATATATTTTCATATGATCAAAATATTTGATCCAAAGAATATATTTATACGATATTAAATAACCCAAAAATATTGTTTATTCATTCCATGGTCCAAAGTTGAATTAGTCTGGTAATATAATGTTTATGTAGAAAAAGAATCTATTCTGAGTATAGAAATTATTCAACAATGCAAAATTATTGACAACCGAAAATGATCCAGACAGTTCCAGATTTGTTATGTCTGGTGCTGTGTTCAGTATAAAGTGAAAAAGTCGGCAATTTTTTAAACAATTGCCTGAAAAATTTCGAGAATATATCATTAATTTATAGGATAAAGAAAAAAAAAAATGCAACCTCAGCAATGATTTCTCTGTAAGGAAGACCTTTTGTGTAAGGGAGAGTAATTTTTATGGATAATATCACTATCATCGCTATTGAAATACTTGGACAATTCAGACTATGATGACGAATCACAATCAAAAGGCATTTTTATGAAAAATAAAACTTCTGTCCAATTAAAAATTTATTAGAGGAAGTAATAAACCAAATATTTATATTTTTTTTTAATCATCTTTATATTAAAGAGCAGTATTAGTTTTTTTTTTCTGTATCAGAAACATTTCGAAGAATGAATTCTTCGCTCTGTGGCTTTTTATTACTTCATATACTAAACTTATTTTATATATACATACATTAAAGGACTGATGGTTAAAGAACTTACTGACTATATATAATACATCCCTTACACATTGCTCGTATATGATTTTAATGTCAATTATAAAGAAAGTCAAAATCTGTAAGGGAGTATTGTTTTTTCTTGGGTAGGGGGTCAGCACTTTTGAGGAACAGTTGATTCAAAATTGTAACACATAAAAAAAAATATAAAACATTCTCATATGTGAGAAAATTAGAGCTAAAATTGAAGTCATTTATATTTTTGAATGATTATAATTTTAATATAAGTACATTATTATAGCATAATATTTTAACTTTTAATCGTCGAGTCTAAGAATAATCAATTCACCATAATTTGTTATCGATATCATCATTTATATATTCTTTTCATAAAAATATATTTATGCCCATTTCCGAGATTTACTTTTGATGTCTTAAAATGTTCAATTAATAATTTTTGATTTACTTATTTAGTTTCAAATTCGTTATTAATTCGATTATGAGCAATCTTTTCATATTACCCATTGTTTCAAATGAAATCATTTACAATGCTTTCCAAAAGTTGAGCAAGATATTATATCCTCGTGTATTTATTATTAATAATATTGTTTTCTTTTTTTTTTTTTTTTTGTTGAACTTTCCATCACATTTTATGACATGAGTGTTTCTGAATTTGTGTAACAAATCCAGTGTCACTGCGACCGCCCATTTCCATTTATGCTCAAGCATTACGTAACAGAGAAGGATTGCGGAAACTCCTTTTCATTGGCCATTAATTGTTTCCATTCTTTCCGAGCATTCTTTCCTTCTGTGTTTCTTTTTGTGAGCGCTCTTTGATACAACAATGGCCGAGACTTAAAAAAATTTGCCTTGAATTGTTTATTCTTAAAAACACTGCTAATCAACGAGGTGTCAATCTCGATGACTAGCATCAAATGAAAAGATCATTTTTTGGATTTGGAAAATGCGCATTTAAGTGTGTAACTGATGATTTTTTAAAAAAAAAGTTAAAGGGAAATTTTTCTTTCTCTAACAATTGAATTCTAGTTCTCTTCGTAGCACAAAAAAAAGTATGTATTAACAAGCGTGATAAAAGGAGAACGTTCGATTCCCGTTGGTGGCATGTGTTACAAACAATATTTTTGAAAGCAATCAGTGGATCCTGTAGATATTTTTGCGGCCTGATGGCCAATTGTGCTAGCGCTCTAGCCTTTGGTACCACAGGCTTCAGGTTCGAAACCTGGGGTGGCATGGACGTTTGTTGGTGGTCCGGAATCCATGTTAAACTGTAGGTCTTGGTCTAATTAGCCCAAAATGTGCGTAAAAGGACCGTAGAGTGGCAAACCAAACCTGTAGATATTTTGGCAAACAGTATCTCAACAATAACATATACGATTTAACAATAATATACAATAATTTTAACGCTAATAATGGTTTTGACAGATACTACTACAAAGGTTAAAGTTTTTTCAGTTTTCTCTGATATCACATTCAAAGGCGGGAATATTTCCTTTGAAGATACTATTCCCCTCTTCACTCCGCCTTCGATAGCGGCCCGATGGCCAATTGGCTAGCGCTCTGACCTTTAGTACCACAAGTTCGAATCCTGGCGGTGGCATAGATGTTTGTTACTATCTCGGAATCCACTTTAAACTGTAGATTCCGGTTTGTTTAGACCTCGTGTGCACAAGATATCTATAGAGCGACATACCATACCAAACCAAACTGCCATTAGTATTATATAGAAGGATTCCTCTTCCTTGCAACCTGGTATATAGTGAATCTGCTACAATTTCATCAAATCAGAGGCAAATTAATCATTTTCAGGTATTTCATATTTTTTATTAATGATACTCTTAAAAAAAGGCAGCATTTATTGCCGTTCGATTTAGAATGGTTAATTAAGCACACATCGAGGTGAAGCTGTCTTGTAAGATTCTCAAAGAAATTATTTTTAACATTCCGATTAACTAGTCACATTAAGATCTGTCTCGAATGATTAAAATCTCACATGTCATCTGCATATTTTATTCGTTCAGTGATAAACACTTTTATTCCAGAGCAGATTATATGTACTTAGCTTACTCCTCATTAATGAAAGATATATTTAGATAAGAAAGTAAATCATCCGTGTCTATTTTAACAGCCCCTGAATAATTCATTTGTGTTGTCTACATGTGGTCTTATTTACCGAGTTCAGTCTAAGACGTGACTAAACTTATTCAGACAGATAAACAAACTATGCGAAAGAATGAAATTACAAAATTTAAAAGAGCACCAAAATAAAACTTACGACAAAAGAGTCTAGATTTCATTTCCTTTACTCTTACTTTGACTGGGGGACACTTGAATATAAAACCAATTGTTAATGCATGAATTCGTACAATTGTTGTTGTTATGAACTTATATAAGAGATGGAAATAATCAGATTCGTTCATTTCATGCATTCTTGAATGCATAAGTACTTATCTATATCAGACGGATTATCCGTTAAAAGGGTTAACTGAAGAAAATATATCTACCAAATCTTCGATCCTCAGAATAAAACTCAGCAATGTTTCGACCTCCTTTTTTACTTTTCTGGAGTATTTTTTTAATTATAAACCTTTAAGCAATTATAAGTGGTCAAATGTAAAGTTTATCTTACTACATTATCAAAATTTTGTTTATCTTTTCAAAGACAAACTAACAAAAACAAATAAACATCCACCATTAAAAGTATCAGAATATATCAGATTCAGAAGTGATAAGATACAAGAGAATATATATACATATATATATATATATATATATATATATATATTGAGGATATTTTGAGCAAACTGCCTCTTATTTTTATCGAACTCAGCAGATATGACCCTGCTTTGATCATCGCACAAAATGAATCATTTTTAGTTTGGTAAATTTTGTTAATATTGGTAAAAAAAAACCAATTACCGTTCGGAAAATTGTTTTGAATAGCTATTTACAATAAAAATTCAGAAAGTAAAATATATATAATAGAATATTTGAAATTAGCTCTTGACGTTAATTATTACACCATGATACCACTAATCAGCAAGAGCTTTAAAATCTTAATTAGATTTTCTCGGAAAATTATTGAGAGGCCGGTCCTATTAATTTAATCTGTAAAATAACTCGTAGTGATGACTCGCACTTCTTTAAATAAATCCACTTCTGTAAATTTCAATAAAAATCTATGATGGATAGCTGATGGTCTCTTCTTGTGAGACGCAATCTATGATTGTTTAATTTAGTATTCGATATAAGTATTATAGTTAGGAATTTATAGAAACAGGGCAATTTGGTTAGCTTGTCAAATATCTGCAAAATAAAAACAACAAACATAAAAAAATGCCTTTTTTATAAGGAAGATAAATTGTTATCTAAATTAAGTTCTTTTGAATATTATTTACCGCTTTTTATCAAATATGTAATATGAGAACGTCAAAACAAAATCGTATCTCTTTGACAATAAGCGGCCTGATGGTCAATTGGCCGCTGGTACCGAAAGCTTCAGGTACGAATCTTGGCAGTGGCATGGATGTTTGTTGGTGGTTCAGAATCCACGTTAAACTGTAGAACCCGGTCTATTTAACTTAAAATGTGCACAAGATGACCGTAGAGCGACAAACTAAACCAACTTTGACAATATACAATATTATGCATGCAATAAATACAGTAACTGTAGAATAAACTATCTGAAATTTCATATAAGTATCTTTTCTTATTTGTCTTATTATAATAGTATAAATTTAAAATATAGATTGTGTATAAAAAAAACCAAGAAACTTTTGAAAGAGTAGGCAATAAAAAAAAATTTCACAACCTCCGATTTCTGGATTCATGATCATCCTACCACGGATAATTTCAGGTAATGCAAGACATGCATCTATTTTTTTCGAATCGGGGAAAATATTCCCTGAAACTAAGATGTCCACACAAACCTGTTTCCCTAAAGGAGGAAATGGACTGTTCTCGTAAAATGAAAGGAAAATACCCCCCTCCAGAATGTAAACAAATTGTTCATTCTCTGGAGGCTTTGAGGGTTGTATGGTGAGGGTCTCTTTCAGAAGTGAATTGAAGAGCTTACGATCAAACCCACGTGTCTCAGGTTGGACACAGAGTCTTAGCAACAAGGGTTAACAGTGATCCAGTTTTTGACTTCATCAATCTAAACACCTGAATCTCATCAAAAATGAAAGTTCTGAATTGAAGAAAGCTATATTTATTTTTTATTTATTGTGTCAAAATTAAATCATATCGTTCTGATTGATCTCAACATTTGGTATGGATGACGACTTATTCTCTTTCGATGATTCTGAGTAAGTACCTGAAATTTATAAATTTATGTTTTGTCATTTTATACAATTTACCACAAGTTGAAAGTGTGTGTTTGTACTGTTTGTATAGTACAGACATGTTGTCATTAATGTTCACTAATCCTGAATTTGCTTGGAATGTAAATTGCTTTTTCTGAAATGCTAATTCTAAAATATTAGTATAAATAAATAATAATCATTGCAGCTTATTCAGTGAATTGCAAAGAAATCCCGATTGTATTTTAATATAATTCCGTATAGTCTTCGGATAATACTAAAAGAAAAAAAGTTAAAATAGTTTAGGTTCTTGTTTTTTTAATGTTTTTAAATTGTATTGGAAGTTAAAGCTAAAGAAAGATGAAATTGCAATATAATTATAGATGTTCGACTTAAGTCATTGATTTTTATCTTTGTAATAAAAATATTTCTGATTAAAGTCTTGTAGTCAGTACGCAGAATCTATAAAATTACTTATTACCACGTGCATTGTTTTCGTCAATGATTCCGCTATTTTCAAAGTTTTTATGATTTATTAAAGCAGTTAATTATTAAATCATATATAATGGTTAATAATTAACTGATTAATAATTAATCATATATCATGGTTAAATTCCATGATCACCTTCATTGCTTATGTTTTGATGTATTGTATTTTTTGATGTATTGTATGTGTTATTGTATGACATTTCATTGTGACATCACAACAATTTTGGTTGTTATTATTATTGTTTGAAGTTAATCAAGTTTAAATTAATTTGTGGTTTACAAAAGAGGATAAACTGATACACTGATTTCAATTTTTTAAAAACAGATGAAAATTATTGAAGATGAACCTGTTTCTAAATACATGATTGTTTTTCTGAATTTTGCTAGTATGATAAGCAATGAGAAAATAAATTCCCTTTTATTTATTATTATTGTTAATTTTCTACTTTTTCCTCTTTGGCTTCGTTTATAAACGTATTAACTTTGAGTTTAAAAAATGTATTGATAATGAATTATTGGAAATATTTTTTATTGATAATGAATTATTTGAAAAAATTTATTAATGGATTATTGGAAAAAATTTACTAATACTGAATTCGGGAAAAAAATTTACTAATAAAGAATTATTGGAAATTTTTTTTTATTTATAATGAATTATTGGAATTTTTTTTTTTATTTATAGTGAATTATTGGAATTTTTTTATTTATAGTGAATTATTGGAAACATTTACTAATAAAGAATTATTGAAAAAATAAATTACTAATAATGAATTAGTGAAAAAATAAATTACTAATAATGAATCATTGAAAAAATAAATTACTAATAAGGAATTATTGAAAAAATAAATTACTTGTTATGAATTATTGGAAAAAAATTACTAATAACGAATTATTGGAAAAAATTACTAATAATGAATTATTGGAAAAAAATTACTTATAATGGATTATTGGAAAAAATTACTAATAGTGAATTATTGGGAAAAAAAAATTATTAATAATTAATTATTGGAAAAAAAGTCTTAAGAATTGAATTAAATAATAAATAAAAATAATCAATTAAATAATCTTAATCAAATTACATCTATATTTTTTTAATATGTGTGTACTAAAATGATTTTTTTTTAAAGAAAAAAAGGCATCAGAAATGATGCTTTTGCATAAACCTTAAATTAGGTATTTTGAAATAAATGTATGTTATTCTACTTTACATCTTTTATGCTGTTCTACTAAAATCAGGCGTACTTTCTTGTACTGACATGGAAGAGTCTACTTTTCAGCAGAGAGGAAGACCCCCTGACGAAGGTAGTAGGGGAAATCATTAAGATTGAGCGACGGCAGGGTTGGGAGATGGGGGGACGGGAGAGAAACAGAATCCCAGAGGGGAGTGCGAGAGATTATTCATCACGTTCTGCCACAGGTGGGCGGGGAGAATCGTCTGCAGGCGGACGAACCCAAAAGGTATTCACAGCAGGAAGAAAACGAGAGGGGGTGTTTCCTATTCAATTCCTATTGTTCGAATTGGAATTCTTTTTTTTTTTCGAAGGATGCGTTTTAGTGCGAGTGAGCCCAAAAGTAATCGAATTTTTATTGGTGCGTGGGCAAAAGGATGAAGCCGTCAGTAGAGTAAACTGGATTCTCTTTTAAATATCATTTATTATGCCATCATTATAGTTGAAAACTTGAGAAAATTTTATTGTAATTTAAACACAGCGAGATCACACACACACAAAAAAAAATTTCATGGAAAATTTGTCAGTCGTTTTGAAGGGTAAATTTTGTACATGTGTAATCAGTAAAAAAAAAAAAAAAGAACCCCAGAGGTATTTATATCGTATCTTTTAAAACTATTTATAAATTTTTTTTAAAGATTAAATGTGATTTCTAAAAAACAAAAATATATAAACTCGCGTACAAAAATAAAACACTAATTTAGCAAATTTGAAACTAATCTTTATAAAATTACACTATTATAACTGGAAACTCTTTATTTTTTTTCAATTTAAAGTTGATGAGTAGGACAATCTTAAATCAAAATCCATGTAATAAACGCTTAAAACTGTTAAAGGGACCTGATAACTGAGTGACTAGCTGTCTGGAGCTGAATGCACCTGGTTTCAGATTCTAGTTCTGGCGGTGCCACGGATGCTTGTAGTGACTCGGAAACCACTAGGTAGTGCATCCGAGTAGGGCCCAATCTAATAGGCCGGCAACCCTACCACGTAAAAAGGAAATATCTCCTATCTCGAAAGCTGCCAGAAGGCCATGGTTCCAACATCGAATGTAGTACCAGGGAATTAGTTAAAACTGTTGTACTTGATTAATGTCTCTTGTATAGGGCCTCAAAAATGTAATGCCATCTAATTTTTTGTAATAATTAATTTTAGAAATGATTATTTTTTGGAACAATTAAATTGTTTATATAAGTTCATACAATATAATTATTTAATTTTCTAAATTTTTAATTTATTAGTAAAAATGGAATAACTGTCGTCGATATTTTCAATTTATATAATAATAATTCTTCATTATTTAAACGTAAAATTATTATTATTATTAATAACAAGAATCTAGAAATGAATTAACCAGTAGGTTCTTTCAATTTTGTTGCCACAATGGCGCATATATATTCAATAATAAAATTAAAGAACCTCGAGTAAGATTTTATTTAGATATATAATTAAGTATAGTTTCAAAATTAGAATAGAAATTTATTTAGAATAGAACTAAAACCAATTAAAAATATAATTAAGTTTTTGTTAAATTCAGTTTGCAACATAAAAAAAAAAAAATTCTATGCATTAGTTGCAAATAAATTTAAAGTAAAACAAGTTCTAAATTTCTGCAAAAGGCAAAAACACGCGTTTAATAATGTGAAATTTATTTTTCATTTCCGTTTTAATGCTATTATTAAAGCCTTAAACCCACGAATTAAGAAAGAAAATACAAATACCGCCACCATTGCTTTTTTCATTTCCGGTCAGATATCATTATAACCACCTGACTATTTCATTAAAATGAAAAATAAATAACCGCCGCCATTTTTTTAATTTTTAATTTACTTTATTTTGTTCGAATACCATTACCTGAAAACATCTGATCATTCAAGAAATTTAGAATTCAATTCTATCAAGACAAAACTACAAATATCGCTGTCATTATGAAATTTTTTTTTATTTATTACCGTTCGAATTCCGTCGCCAAAAATTGGTTTTTTTTTTTTTTTTTTTTCCAGGAGTTGGAGAATTCTAATGATGATTAATTTTTCATATCATGTTTCTTTCGGAATAATTTTTATGTCGCGATACCCTCATGAATAAAACATTGTCGCTAATCTGATTTTCACCCGTCATCGCAGATTCTCATTAAGGCGGGTTTCGAAAAAAAGCCCTGGGAAATCCCGCTTGCAGGTTCCAAAGCAGACTTGGAAAATCTGCGTGGGTTCCCAAAAAAGATTGGAGCGTAGGTTTTTAGTAGACGCTTCTTCACAGGTAGTTCTTTTTTTTTCTTCTTTTTTCTTTTAAGTGAGAAAGGAAGTCGCCAATCCTTGGTTTCATGACATTCAAATTGTTCTCAGTGTGAGGCCCGTAAATTTGTAATGAGATTTTACAACTTTTCCGAGATAACTGAAATCTTCATCGAATTTGATTGATGCTAATGAATTATCGAGAGGAAAAAGAAGTTTGCCTTTCAAAATTTAATACATGTTTAGAATCTTCTGTATAAGAAATCTGAAGTGATTTTCAAGGTTAAGCTAAGATGTATTGTTCAAAAAATTCACTTACTGTAAAGTTATTTTGCATTCCATTACCATGATGCTAATGCTAAATTTTAAATGCTACTTATCACTGAGTGTGCATTTATTTTAGCCACCTTATTAAATTTAACATTGGAAAGTTGGCAAAATATAAAATTTTTTTCTTATCCTATGCCCGTCTCTGATCTCTCAATCATTGTGGCGACTAAAATGGGTACCCAGTGCCCGGGGATATAACAGGGTGGGGCCAAAGGCAGACTTCTAACTTTGGGTGCCCCATGTCTTTGTGCCGCAAGGTCAATGATAAAAAGAACCTGCATTTTTTACCCTTTCTCATGACTCGTTGGAGCCGCCTGGTGGCCAAGTGGCTAGCTCTCTGGCATTTGGTATCATTAGGCTTCAGGTACGAATCCTGGCGGTGGCATGATGTTTGTGAGTGGTTCGGAATCCATTTTAAACTGTAGGTCTCTCTCTCTGTTTAGCCCTCGTGTGCACAAGATGACAGTAGAGCGACAAACCAAACCAATATCTCGATTAGTCGACGAGCAGCCCTATACAATGCAGCCCGAAGAACGACAAAAACAGTCACTAAAGGCACTGACAATAACACAAAAAGGGATACAGTTAAGAACAGTAGGGCATATGATGAGGTGCTTCTCCAGTCATGGGCACGCCACAGTAGCCAAGGGGGCAGATATTTGTAGCATCCAGTCCTATGCTATAGAGATGATTCTGGAAGCAGTCATGACCCTTGACAAGTCTAAATAAAGCAAGTCACGCCGACCGCTCTAGGCAAGGAACTGGGAATTCTTGTTGACTTTTATTCAATAGGGAATTCCCCTTTTTCCCAGAAGACTTCTCTCTATACAGGTTGAAACGGTTGGATGTGTTAGAGAAAGGTATATATCACTTTATATGCCGCAAAGGAGGATCAGTTGCATCATTTGGGATCCATTCTTGGCCACCATATCAGCCTGCTAATTTCCATATATCCTGCAATTGCTTAGAGCAAAATATAGCATTATTACAGTCCCAAATATCACTGTTTAATGTTGCCAATGTTAAAAATTTTATCTTTATTTGCGCCGTTCAATGTTTTGACCAGAAAAGTAGTTTCAACTACAAACAAAATAAAACCCAAATTTCAAAATTAGAATATTAATCATAAATTAGTTTTTAAATATCTATTTAATATTTTAGTACTGAAAATAGTTTAACTCTGAAAAATTTTTGTTTTTCACATTTTTGAAGCTTTCGTCATGTGCTTAAGTTCGTAATTTTACTAAGAAATCGTAAGAACGTAATTTATCAGCAAAAATTAAAAAATATATATATACAATTTACAAAATTCTGCTAACTTTTCAACTACTTTTTTTTTTTTTATTAAGTGCTTATTTAAATTTTTGCTGATTACGGATTACATCTACAAATTAAAATGGAATCGCAGATGTTGGCGGCATCTACAAGAATACCGATTCTATCTGAAAAATATGAGGAAGAACAATAAATAGAGGTAGATTTTTCCTCTTCAAGATAAAGAAGTTCTTCAAAGCAGCGTTTGTTGAATTGGAAGTTTTTCGAATCTTAATCCATTCTCTGTTGTTGAGAAGAGGGTTGAATGATCTCTAAGACGTTCGAACAATGGAGCTCCAACCACTGCCACCTAGATTAGTAGAATTCTATTTATATATCTTATTCGCATCTTTTTTGAGGTTACCAGACAGCTTCTTCAAAAGGAACGTCTTATTTTATGAGTTTGGCGATGTTTTTGTTATGAATGACGTTAAATCTTAAGATGTTTTTTTTTTTTCATAATTTAAATCAACGCCAAAAAGAACTTTTGATTTTTCGTGAGTAAAATTATCTTTTGCTGTTGAAAAGAGTGAATGGACGTTTACAAATTTCGTATGCTTGTTGTACTTAAGAAAAGAAAATAAGACCGGTTTTTTTTTTATTTAAATAATTTTTATGCTTTTGGATTATTTGTGAAGTTATAATAACATAGAAGAAAGAAACCCTTTGAATGTTTATTTTAATTAATTTTTAGAATTCTGGTTTATTATGATAGTATCTTTCCTTTTTATCACTTTTTATAGATGGCAACGCGGAAGTATCTTATTTGTTTGATGGTCATTTCCTTTGTGTTCTCTGAAAAGTTTCCAATTATTTTGTTATTTTAAAAGTTTAGAATAAACATTTATGTTGACAATTAAGTGTTACTTTGCTTTTACCACAAAACAAGAATCATTAAAATTCTTTTATGATTTTAAACAACCTATTCTATAATACAAACCATTATTTCTTATTGTTATTTTCAAGCAATTTTGATGCATTTTAATTTGAAGAGAAGTTTTTAGTTTTATGAAAAATCCCCATATTTTTTTCTTAAATTATTCCTATTAAAACTATATTTTAAAGACACAAATTGTATTGTTCTGCTTTGATATTCAGTTGTATTATGCCATAAACAAATTATAAAATAAGAATATATATTGTTATAAATATTATTTTTTTTGATAATGATTTTTTTTAAAAAAAAAATTTGTTATTACTCACAAATTTTGATCATTAAAAAAAAAAATAATAATAGATGCATTCGCGTGCTGTATCCACTTATTTTGGAAAATAAAAAACTCATTTATCTTGCTTACTTGCGCCCATACTTGCATATGCGAGTCCTGTTTGGGGATCTACTGCTCCGTCGAATTTCGAGATCATACAAAGACTTGAAAATAAAATCCTACGTATGATTACAAATTCGTCTTGGTTTTTCCGAAATGAGGATATCAGACATGCTCTTTCCCTCCCAAGTTTTAAACAATTTGTTTATAAAATTGCACAGAAATTTTATAAATCCATTCCAAATATTAATAATTCTATTTTGAATGTCCTAAGCAACTATGATGACTACATTTCTGATTTCAAAAATCGCAAAAGCCCTCGCGCTGTTCTGAATATTATTCATTAAAGATTCGATATCCTTTTTTTCCGAATTACCGTGCAGTTTCTGCGCTGAATCACAATTTCTCCTCTAATCATTTGCAGGCTGATGGCCAACTGGCTAGCGCTCTGGCAGTTGGTACCGAAGGCTTCACGTTCGAATCCTGGCAGTGGCATGGATGCTTATTGGGGGTTCGGAATCCACGTTAAACTGTAGGTCCCGGTCTATTTAGTTTAAAGTGTACACAAGATGACCGTAGAGCGACAAAGCAAACTTCCAATCGTTTTTGTTTGTTTCTATTGCTTATTTATTTATTACCTTCTTAAAAATTATAATAATAATATAAAAAAATATAGATGCAATTTTTTAGTATTAATAAAAATAAATAATTAAAAAATAAATAATTAATGAGTTAATTTTTAAAAATAAATAATTAATAAGTTAATTTTTTAAAAATAAATTAATATTATATATATATATATATAAATAAATATTACTCTTTTTTTCTATCTAATCAATGGACTTAAAGCTTAAGGAACTCTCTCATTCGCAAAGCAGGAGACAGATGTTGCTAAGCAACCAAGGTTCTCCATCAATCTGGCAAATCGTGTGAGTCTTAAAAAAATAAATAACAAGTGATATAAATTTTTTTTTTTTTAAGTCAATTTATTTTTTTTTTCTTCACTATATTGCAGAAAAGTCCTTTACAAATAAAGTTGAAATTTTCCTCTTACATCTGGCGCCATCTATTATTAGATACATGCAACTTAAACTTAAAAACAAAAAATTAATTAATTAAATTGAATTAATGAATTAATATGTGAAAAAACTGTATTGACATCCAGTGTCATCCATTACAAGTTAAAAAAAAATGTATTTTGTACTTGAGTGGATGAATAAAAAGTATTTTATTAAAGATTGAAAATTTGAACAAGATATATATAGGAAGAGTGAACTAATAGTTGGATTTGAATAAAACGATAGATGCTTAATTTTTCTGTAATGTTTTTTCAATTTCCTTCTGTTTTCTCCTTTTCAAAATGTGTAATTTGTTTTTGCGTAATGGATACAGATTTTTGAGAGTTCTTACATTTATGATCCATGCATCATTTATTATTTTTTCCCCTGAGCTTACATTGAAAGCACTTTTTCAACAAACAAGAAGAGAAATTCACGAAGAGGTAAAAACGGCGTTCACTTTCGTAGTCGACTGTCGCTTTAAATCACATTCACCGGGTCGAGCGCCCATGGCTGACTGGCGGCGCAGAGGAAGTGTCAAAAGTCACACCAGCATGAAGTGTACTGTAGCAAAAATAGACTCTTCTATAATAAGAAATGATTTAATTCCAGGGAAGGAAAGCGGAAATAGGACGTTCTCGTATGTCAGAATTTTAAGGCAATTTCAGATATCTTTTTTTTTTTTCTTAATGGAAATTCATTAAAAAAAAAAAAAAAAAAATGGAAACTCAGATTACTTTTAATTGGATTAAATTTAACTATAAAATTAAGCGGTATAAAAAATAACTTTAAATTGTATTTTCATATCCTAACCTTATCCTCACAAACAACACTACTACTACTACTACTACTACACTACATCACTGTGCCTAGAGCTGAGTTGTCCCTTTACTGTTTGGGAATGATGTGGGTGAGAAGAAGTCTGATCGGGCTCTGTGACGCTCTACGGTCATATGAGACCGGAACCTACAGTTTAAAGTGGATTCCAAACCACTAACAAACATCCATGTCATCGCCAGGATTTGAACCTGGAGTTTGTGGTAACAACGGATAGCCAATTGGCCATTAGGCAGTTCGAATCCTGGCGGTGGCATGGATCTTTGTTAATGATTCGTAATCCTTGTTAAGCCGTAGGACATTAATTGGGTCTAATTAGCCCAAATTGTGCAAAAAATGACCGTAGACCAAACCAAACCTAAAAAAGTACTTCAATCTCTACCATAAAACCGTCAGAAATATTGATGCTAAATGACTTTAAAAAATTTGACTAAAATAATCACTGTTAAACATTGGTTGTTCAAACAACGGCTTTATAATTCTGTTTGATATAAAGCCCAAGTTTCTCTCTTATTTCTACTGAAATTCTGCTTAATTTCTGGCTTATTTAAATATGATGATGACATAGTTATTTTACAATTATCAATATAAATATGGTTAAAGATTTGATATTCCATATTCTTATAAATAAATTTGCGACAGTGATTTTAACATCAGTTCAAATAAATCGGCTTAATTAGTTCAAATTTAAAAATCCATATTGGTACAAATAAATTGGATTTATATTTCTAATATAACTTAACAGAACTAATTGGCAGTTGTAAAAAAAAAAATATATATATATATATATATATATATATATATGCTTCAAAGTTATTTCTTTTTTTCTTTTTCGAAATTTTCAATTCAGTTTGAAAATTTTTCAGTTTTTTTTTTTTTTTTTTTTTTTCAGTGAAAGCAGTTTTTTTCAAAGTAAGCTTTTAAAATGCTCACCTTTTTTTTTTGAAATTTGTTTAGTTTACTATATTAATGATGACAGTAGAAAAGGGATGCACAATTGAAATTCCAAGAGCAAATAAGAAAATATTTAATTTATATGACTGTATAAATTGATATCTATGCTGGATTTTAAATGTCTATCTTATTTCATTGCAGAAACCAAACCTTCTACACACACTGTGCCAATGAGTAAGTAAATTTTGAAATTTTCTTTTACTTAAAATAGCTTTTGAATTATTGAAAAATAAAAAATGAAATCGAGTTATGTTAAAAGTTTTGCTAACCTTATTTTAACTGATAAATAAAATTAATATTGAACTGTATATAAAAAAACTGATAACAATTAAAAAAAGATTAATTAGTAAGAGAAAAAGAATGTATTGAAAATGTTTTGAATTTCTTTATTTTTTTTTCATTCAAATTTTTATTCTCAATTTCATATTACACCATCAAAGATTTGAATTGCTTATCAATATCAGTTTCTTATAAGTTGTTTAAACTTTTTAAGTTGTTTTTAAATTGTTTAATGAATAACAATGAATAAATTATAACATTATGCTATACAGATAACAGGGATACTGATGTATGATTATTTATTTACTGATTCAATGTTTATTTTTATTGTTATAAATGAGTTTTATTAAAATAAAAGTTAAATGTTTAAAATGTATATATAAATGAATAAAAAAGATTATGCTAATTAAAATTATAATAATCTGTCTGTGAATAGGATATTTACTTATTAAATAATAAATGTAATATTTTAGTTAATGAATATTGTGCTTAAGAATTATTATAATAAATAAAATATATTTTTTATTAGATTTATTTTATACATATGATGTATAATCGTATTTTGTCATGTTGTTTTTGTGAACATTTGCATTCTATAAATTTTTAATTTAAAAATTCATTTATCAATAAGTCAGTAAAGAATCAAAAATCTAATCAAATTGCCGTAAAATTAATTTTGACAGTAAATTTTAAACTAGAAGAAGGAGAAATTAAAGCAATCTAATAGAAGCGTACAGGAAAACAGGAACACTGTCATTTTCTTAGTACATTTTTTGTTTTAATATTGATTTCTTTAGTGTGAATTGTTTTAGTAAACCATTATTTTCAATTAAAATATGTGAATTTGTAATCATTGGGAATGTAATTAGGATTCTTGTAGAAAACATTCATTTTGCAAGTGAGGAAGAGTTAAGTTACTAACTCTTATGTAAATAAGGCATTCTAAAAATAAAAAGCTGTATATCCCAGACACTTATCAAACAGGTTATTCAAACTTTGATTTTATAGTATGCCCCTTTCCCCATTGAATTTGGGTGTAAACAAATAAAGATCATACTAGCATAATCAGACCATTGGGTCCCTAACTCAGTTTGCTAATGCCTTCACGGTGTCATATTCATGGCAATCCACGTATATGTTACTCAAAGTACTCGTGGCGTCCTGATGACCAATTGGCTAGCGCTATGGTCTTTGGTACCATAGGCTTCAGGTTCCAATCCCTGGTATGGTTGTTGTCACTGTTTCAGAATCCACTTAAATTAGGGGACCTGATGGCCGAGTGGGTAGCGCTCTGGCACTCGGTACCACAAGTTTAGAGTTCGAGTCCCAGCGGTGACTGCAACATGATTATTTATAGTGGTTCGGAATCCACTTTAAGTCGTAGGTCCCGGTCTCATATGATCATAGAGCGTCACAGAGCCCAATCAGATTTCTCACCCACATCATTCTTAAACTGTAAAGGGGCAATTCAGATCGTTACATAGTGATATGGTGTAGTAGTAGTGGTAGCAATCCACTTAAACTGTAGGTGTCGGTCTAATTATAAGTAGCCCAAAGTGTATAAAAAATTACCACCGAGAGACAAACCAAATCAAATCAAATCAAACCAAAAAATTTTGTGTCCGCATAATCCCTGCCACAATTTGCATCTACATTTCACTATAATTAGCTGGGATACTTTTAAAACAAAGTCTAGATCAACTGAAAAAAAAAATGTTCGATATTGAATCAATATTCACTAAGAATTATTAATTATCAATTAAAGTTTTATGCCAAATTTGGCGACGTTTCTTGGTTGGCGAATTTTTTTGTGGTTGATGTTATTTTTTACACTGTTCATAAAGAAGAATTTGCAATATTCTTGTTCTCTTCATAGATCAGCTGAGGGTAAAAAATAACTAATCGCATCCGCTTAACAAGCCTCTAAAAATTTTATTTAATAAATAAGAAAAAATGTGCAATGACATTTTACCAATAAAATGTCCTGTTTAAATCTTGCCACTTAATCCTTTAATTTAATGTGCATTCTCTAACTGTACAGATAAATAATCATCATCGGTATTGTTTCAAATCGGGTCAATATCTTGACACCTTGTATATTTATCAAAATTTTAAGGATAGTTAATCCCCCCAAAAAATCCGAGGCAATTAATTGTTTTGAGCACATTTTCCAGGTGAACCATAAATAGACTTAATAATGAATTATTTCATAACTTATATGACTAAGTATTTATTTTTCCCTCTCAGCCTTATAACGAATGGCCCATTCCCGAAATAACCGCTCGAAAGCGGGTCATAAATCGCATATTTATGCCTGAAATCCAGGAAAGTTATCCGCGCGAGCTTTTAATCGCGGCACGCATTCGCCATCTACAAAATAATAAACCACTTCCTCATGATTTTCCGAAAGGTGGAATCATATACAAGATCCCGTGATTTTTAATGGGGGAAAAGAAAGCTTTGTTTAATGGAAATGGGGTTCATTGCAAGAAGTAAACAACAACAGCAGTGGTTATAAACTGTTATTATATAACATTTTGTTGACTTAACCTTTTCAGTCCTAACCCTTTAGGCCTAATTTCAAGTTCTTAAAGGTTTGGTTTGTCGCTGTACGGTCATCTTGCGCACACGAGGGGCTAAGTGGACCGGGACCTACAGTTTAATGTGGATTCTGAACCACGCCAGGATCCGACCCTGAAGCCTGTGGTACCAATAGCCAGAGCACTAGTCGCTTGGCCACCAGGCCGTATCCAAGTTCTGGAATCAATTTGCAACCAAATTTGCAACCAAATCTCCTTAAGGTTATAGGGAAAAGAAAAACTAATTCGTACATTTAATTTAAATTTATTTTTTTAATTAAATAGTGCATAATTTCATATTTTCAGTGGTTAATGACATTAATTAACCAAAGATGAAGTTTGAAAGTTATGTGTGTATTTCTCCCATGCACTTAATTACTTATAAATGCATGTAAAATTGTTGTTTACCTCGTGCAATGAAACCCATTTCCATTAAACAAAACTTTTACACGAGGTAAACAACAGCAGTAATGGTTGTAAACTGTTGTCATACAACATTTTGTTGATATAGCGTTTTTAGTCCTAACCCTTTAGGCTTAGTTCCAAGTTCTTGAATCAATTTTTACCAAATCTGCAACCAAATTTCCTTAAGTTTACAAGGAAAGGGCAGTAATTTTAATTTATTTTTCAATTAAATAAGGCATAATTTTATATTTTCAAAAGTATATCTCATTAATTAACCGATTATGTAGAAGTTTGAAAGTTGTGTGTATTTTCCCCATGCATTTAATTGTTTATAAATGCATGCAAATTGTCAAGCCCATTTTTCCCAGAGCATCCCTTCTGAAGATTTCTGTTATCCTCATTTCTTTCTTTTTTTTTTTTTTTTATGGAAGGGGATTTAAATACGGTTTTATTCTGAAATTCGAAGAAGGTTTATAAATACTATATTGGAATTTTGTTTAAGTTGTACCAAAAGGAATAACAAACTCTAGTTTAAAATAAAAATATTTAATAAAATTGCAATTTTATGCGATCCTTTATAATTTTTCACACACTCTTAGTGATCCCAGATTTTCCTTACAAACATTCATAAATAAATTTCTGTAAAATTTTTTTCCCTTTTACCTCATGAAAAAAAAAAAAAAAAAAAAAAATTAATAATACAAAAAAAAAAATATATATATATATATATATATATATTTGGCAATAAAAAAAATTCCGTAATATCAAAACACATTAGTAAAGATGAAGATTGTAAGCCGAATAATTTGAAATAATAAATCGGAAAATTATTTATAAAAAAAAAATGAGGGTAAATTTTACTTTGTTTGATGACATAATTTTTTCTTTTTAAGAGTTAAAAAAAACTGTATAACAAAGCAGTTTTAAATTTCTGCGATCATAGAATTGTAATCGTATACATAGAGTTATCGCGAAACGCTTCCAATGCGTAACAGAATATTGAAAATTAGCACTTGACATTTGCCCGGCGTCAAAAAATAAAACTTGAGCATATTTCTTTGCAATAAAAAACCTTCTTTTCATTTTATTTTATTGTTTCTATAAAATATAGGGTACTTACGTATTAACGCCACTGCAGCTACAGATTTGGCGGTTTTTAAGTGGCGCTAATCTACACTTAAAATTTTTGTGACAAATCATAATATATAAGACACTTTATTTAAAATCAAAACACTTTCAAAATTCAAAATACTTTATTTAAAACAAAGTAGTCAATCGGATTTCTGCGGAAAATGGGCCGATATAGAGTTTAACATACATTCAAAAACAGTCTCTGTTTTGGCGCATTGGCAGCTCTTTATTGGCGCATTAGCGCAACTTCTGCTGCAGTGGCGTTAATACGTAAGTACCAAGTATAGTTTATATAGTATAGTTATGTTAATAAATACAACTAATGCAAAAGTAAATTATTTTATGCCTTTTTGAATGAAATGCTCCTTCACGAATTTTGGGTAGTAGGGGCTGATCGATTCTTTTACCACTGTAGTCAAAAGGTTGAATACATAAAATAAATATTTAAATAAAAAAAAAAAAAGTATCTAAATAAAAACAAATAAAGGCACAATGAAAATGTTCAAAAGAATGAACTCGAGGTCTCAAGAGTTGAAGGTTTTGGTCATTAATAAATATTTTTCTCAAGGAAATCTGAGCAATTTCTACAAGATGTCTTTTGAGAACTGCGTGTATTGGAATAAGAATTAACTCAATTTTAGTAATTGTCATATAATAAGTGTTTGTATTTCGATTATTTCTTCAAATTTCAATAGGGTTATTTTGATAAACTTTTAATATCAGACTTATTAATAAATCAATGTATGAATAATAGCGCTTAAAAATTTAATTGTAAGATTTTCATTTTTACGAATTAATTAAAATTCTTCAAGTTCGTCCATAGTACGAATAAAAAATAAATTTTCTTCATTCGGTATATTTTATATTACAGTGTTAAAATATTTCCAAAAATATAAATATTGTATTTAAACAAAATTTCACAACCTTTTCGTTTTTTAGACTTTACTAGGAAGCAATTTAATACCTAACCATTATATAAAGTTTTTAAAATTAAACTGCTTGTTTAGTTTTTTTAAATAAATGCTGTTTCTGAATATTTTTTCCTCTCTGGAATCAACAATTTGTTTCTTTTTGATTTTTTTTTTTCCTCGGGAATTTTTTTCCCTACTGGCACTTTACCGCATTCATTTTTGTACTCCTCCCCAATGACTATATCTCCTTTGTTAAATGTTGGCTTAGAGGATTCCTTCTATTGAAATTCTATAAAAGCAATCCGCTATCATATCATATCAGAAAGGAAATTCTCCTTTTTACGCAATCCGACTGAGTTAGAACCATAGCTAATTCTAATTTAATTTACCATTTCCACGCCACCTTTACTAGTTTACATTCTGGATACTTGATTTATAAATTAACGAGCCATTTGTTGTATATAAATGTATTACTAAGAGATAACAATAGTAGCTAAAAACCTTTTCAAGCATAACCCTTTAATGAGTCAAGCTTTTTTTTTTTTTTTTTTTCCTCAAATACATTCTTTTAGAAAAAAATTTTTTTTTTTTTTTTTTTTACTAAAATCAAAAAGTATGTATTGTTAGAATTAAAACCTTTTGCCTTTCTATTAATTTTTCTACTATAGAATTATAATCCTATTTATCGTCACTGTTTTGAGATCATCCTACGATACATCGCTCCTATTATTGAAAAAATTTTTATGCATTTTCAAAAAATGAAACGGTTTGATTTGTCGCTCTACGGTCGTCTTATGCACACGAGGGATAAACAGACTAGTTTAAAATGGATTCCAAACCCTAACACACATCCATGCCACCGCTAGGATCCGAACCCGAAGCCTGTGGTACCAAAGGCGAGGGCGCTAACCACTTGGTCAATAGCCCCCCCCGCCAAAAAAAAAAAACACGTAGAATAAATGCAAGCATTCAAATCGTGCAATATACAGTGGGTAAAAAAAGTATTGGCAATTGCCTTAATTTATTCATATTGACAAATAAATAAAATGTTATGCAATTTTAGCTGTCGTAATTAAATACAAGACATCTTAGATATATAAAATAGTAAAATTTTATTTTAATTTGCATTTTCTACGATTTTTTTTCTTTCAAAAACGAAAATTTGTATGTCAAAAAAGTATTGGCAAAGTTTTAAATGTTATGCAAATTTTGTTACATTGAAGTCACGTGTTTCGACTGATAAGAAACTCTACCGGTATAAAGTCTGCAAAACTACTCCAAAAGTGTCTATGCGTTATTTTGCGATTACTGCAGTAAATGACTTAGTTGGAGGTTAGTGTTAAAAACACGATTATTAGGCTCAGAAATGAATTAACTTATCGTGCTATAGAAGTGCAGTTCAATATAAGTTTTATTTAATGTCAGAAGTGTTGTAAAAAAGTTCAAGGAAACAGGATCAACGGAAAATAAGACTAGAAGTGGACGACCTCGAATATTTTCTACAAGAGAAGAACGCGTCATTATTAAAAGGTTAAGAAAAACCCTAAAATAAGTGCACTCCAGATAGCTAGAGATGTTGCTTTCACTTGCAAAAGACTTTCAGCGTACAGACTGTACGGAATGTTTTACACGAGAGAAGTTTTTATGGAAGGGCAGCTAGAAAGAAACCATTCATCTCGGAAAGAAATAGGAGAAAGAGGTTAGATTTCGCAAAAAATCCCACGTTGATTTATCTGAAGAGTTTTGGAACACAGTTATTTTTTCCGACGAATCAAAGTTTAACATTTTCGGCAGTGATGGACGACGATATGTGTGGAGGAGGCCAAATACTGAATTGGAAAACAACATTTAACTGCTACTGTAAAACATGGTGGAGGCAGCGTCTTAGTTTGGGGCTGTATGGCAGCTAATGGAATTGGCAACCTGCATTTTATTGATGGTATTATGACAGCACGTACATATATTGAGATTTTGTGCCATAACTTAAAAATCAGTGCCCAAAATCTTGTCTTGGGAACATCATTCGTTTTTCAACAAGACAATGACCCCAAGCATACAGCGAATCTCACCCGTGAATGGCTACTCTACAATGCTCCTCGCCAATTAAAAACCCCACCTCAATCGCCTGACATCAATCCAATTGAAAATTTATGGCACCTGCTGGATCTAGAAATCAAGAAACATAAAATTTCAAGTAAAGACGACCTCAAACGTTTACTCTTGCAACAGTGGCACAAAATTCCCAACAGTACAACAAAGACCTTAGTTTCCTCTATGAGAAATAGATTACAAGCTGTTATAGATGCAGAAGGTATGCATACAAAGTACTAAACATATACTGATTTTGTTTTCGCTCATAATTTTGTCAATTTCATAATTTTACCAATACTTTTTTATCATGTAAATTTTGGATTTTCTCGTAGATTTTGACTAAAAAAAAATATTTAAATGAAAATTTCGTTATATTTGTTTGTCTTTTCTCCTTCTGTAATCGCTATGTTAAAATAAAATTTGTAAACATACTTTGTTAGCAAATATGATCATTTATAGGCAATTGTCAATACTTTTTTTATCCACTGTATGTACGCATGAAAAACAATTTGAAATCGTGATGGAATGATTGTTGCCAAATATCACTCGCATTTTCCTTAGAATAAGTAGTTAAAAATGCTCGTATTAATCCAGAATTAAAAATTAATTTTTCAACTAATCTTGGTGTTAAGATACAAATATGATATACAATTATAATTAAAATAATCAATTAAGGGGTTAAAATCCGATGACGAGTTAGTCTATTAATTAATAATCATTTATATTTTCTTCTCGATTCATTAATTTTAGACAATTTGTCTAAAAAATAATTAAAATAATTTGTCGATGAAATGAAGTGGTTTAGGAAATGAGAATGAAAAATTAATACAGCAGATCAATATTCGACAGGCTACTAGTACAACATCAAAGCTACAGCAAAGGAATCACTTTGGACAAATTCGACTGAATTCATAAACCACTTTTCAATTTCAGTATCTATGCAAATTAATCTTTTTTTTTTTTTTTTTTTGATCGGGCGAGATGCAGTATTTCACGTTCTTTCAAAAACTCTTTCTCTCTCTCCTTTTTTTCAACTTTCTTTGTTTACATTTGCCCGAAGTAAAAGTGGACGCCGAGTTTGTCATGGCTTTTGGGTCTGATGCTTGTGGAGTTATTTCTAGCAAAAGTAAAAAGGGAACAGGTTTTCATACCTTCAGGGGAGGATTTTGTTTATGTGGTTTTGCAGCTTTATTCGAGAATAAATATTAATTTTATTTTATTGCAATCATATTTCCATGCCATTTCTTTTTCTTTCCCGGCCCGAATGAGTATTTCGTCTATTTTTTTTTTTTTCAACTGCTTTTGTTAACTTAAGCAATTAATAAATAACTTTTTTTTATAAATTTTGTGCAATTCCATAGATTGTTCTATTGTCCAATCTTTAGTGGAGTACTTAAACAATACGCTGGGATAACGGTCAAGGTAATACCAAACAAGGAATAAGACTTTTTATTTAATTATTCACACTGCTATTAAAATTAAAGCAATTTATTTCTTAAATATTTAATGTCACAATTTCATATCAGTGCGAATTTATTTGGTTTGTTGCAATCTCAGTTTTCCAGCCATACACATATCTATACTAAATTAATTACTTTTTTTTTTTTTTTTTATATCAAATCGGTAATTATTTTCACTTTTATTCTGTTGAAAAATTCTATTTAACTGTGATAAAAAAAAAAAAAAAATGTTCGATTTTATTTTCATTAAAAAATTATAAATAATTTTAGTATGTTTTTCTTGATGAATTATCTTTATTCTTATGACCAAAAATGTTCTTTTCTTGTCTTAAATTAATGCCGAAAAATTGTTTCCAAAATGGAGTGCACTATTTGAACATTCCTGAATCTTATTTCTAATTTTGTGCCTGATGGTCGATAGGCTAGAGCTCTGACGTTTGATACAACAAGCTTCAGGTTCGAATCCTGGCGGGGGTATGAAGGTTTGTTAGTGGTTTGAAATGCACGCCAAACTGTATTTCCCTTGTCTAATTAGCTTAAATCATCATCAATAGCACGACCGATCATCATCAATAGCGGCCAAGGCTTTCCTTTGAAGAGTTTTTGAGAGACACTGGGAGACAATGATCCTAAAATTCTTAACCTTTAGCAACTCTTTTAAAAATCTTAACCAACAGCAAAATCTTTTACAACTGCGTCTATCCATCGCGACTTGGGTCGTCCGCTTCCTTTTTGTCCTTGTGGCTTTGCCAAAGCGATTCTTTTACAAGGTTTAAATAATTTATTTTAAATACATGAGCAGTCCGATTTTAATTTATTGATCTTAATTAATTTTGTAGTATCTGGGTCTTTATAAAGCCTTTATAAATTTCTGCATCGTACCGTCTTCTGCAACCAAGAATAGTCCTTAAAATCTTCCACTCAAATCTACCCAAATAGGCCTCATCAGATCTCGCCAAAGGAATTAGCCTAAAATGTGCAAAAGAATCACCGTCGCAGTCACCAAACCAGCCTCTTTATTTATAAAGAATCACAATCAGGAGTTAAACAATTTTGAGAGCAATAAGAATCACAAAGAAGAAATTAATTCTTGCAGAATAACAATTTAAGAATCTTTGTAATACAGTTTAACACTAAAATATGTTTTACAATATTATTATTAGTATAAAATTTATATATATAAAATATTATGAGTGAGATTTACGATTAACAATTTCGTCTAGTATCTATTTTGAAGAGCTCCTTTCAGCAGGTGTTAAGACTGCATTGCTGCTGTTGAATCATTGCAAAAACTAATACGAATGAAATACGTCAAGTATGTCTCCAGCTGAAATAGACCATGGAATTTGAATTAATGTCACATTTCAGAAAAAGATGTCTTGATGCACTGACACGTGAATTGATAAAATTAATGAATATGCATGCTCTCTGTCCAGTTGTTTGATTAGTAATTCCACAGGACACAAATCTTGAAGGCTGTACCAACCTTGCAATTCAGAAAGAAAAAAAAAAAGACGTTATAGCACGTGGATAACAAATAAAAAATACCCAAGCAATTTAATGCATTCTTTTAAAAATTGTAGATAGAATTTTATCGTTGTTACGTGGTTCATAAGGAATTTTTAAATTCTTAAATAAAAAATAAAAAAAAAGGAAGAAAAGATATGAAATGAAGAATGTTATTCGTTATTTCATATGCTAAATGTGATGTAATAGGAATGTTCGTTTCCCTAAAATTGAAAAATTCATTTTATTAAAATCTTATCACCTCTAGCCATGCAAACGTTATTCAATCATATTTATTTAGTTGTTATAAATTGATTAAATAATCGAATTTAATAAAAATTTTAAAAGCGTTTTCTGTGTCATATTAGTATCGTATAAATCAAAATTAAAATGATTCACGACACAAGTTTAAAGAATATTCTTCAATAAGAATTAGTACTGAAGACATTTTTATTAATTTATTTATAAAATAAAAATCTTAATAATTAAATGACTTATATACAAAATAATCAACCTTCTTTAAAATTCTAAAGCATTTTTTTTTTTTCAATGTATAAAAAAAGTCCAGTTTTTTTTATCATTATTTAATGAATCTTTTTTAAGATTTTCGGATAAATTTTTTTTTTTTTTTTTTTTTTAATGATGGTATTCTTAAAATAAATAAAAAAAAAGAATAAAATTCGATAAAATCAGAACAGTCAACAACAGTCAGTCGGCTAGCAACATTTTAAATTCTTTGTGATCTTCTAAAGGTTAGAACTTTTCGAAATTCTACAGCGAAGACAAAACTTTTCATTGCCATCAACGAATCGTAAAATAAAATAAAATAGAATAACGAAAGGGAAGATTTGAGTTCTTTAACGTTGTGTACTTTTACGTGTTGTGCGTATCTGCCATTAAATTCCTTTTATTACGTCTTGTGGGAAACAGCGAAAATAAAATTGTTCAAAATGTTTTGGCGTGCGACCCCTGAAGCGTGAAATGAATAGTTGGCAAGGCCTTTTTCTGGAGAGCAATTATAAGATCGGCCATTGTCTTTGTTCCAAGTTGGATGTTCTTTTGTTGTTCGTCAAACCATAAGATTCGTTCGGAGCAAAGGAAAATGGCGGGAAATTTTCTTCCCTTCAGTTCTAAGATATTCATTGTTTACTTTTTATAGAAGAAGAAGTAAAAAAAATAGCATATGTGGGCAGTTTTATTTATTGTTCCGAAATCGATCTATGGTATTTTCGCAAACATCCTGGACCATTTTCTTATGTTTATGGGAAGAACACTTTTTCCGTGGAATTTCTTTTGGAGTTTATTGCAGTTACACGATATTCTATTTGGCAAAACGCTTCGAGGCGGAAAGTTTTTGATAATTTAAATAATAAGCAGCTTCGCTCTCTTTTTTCATTTTGCCATCCCTAAAGCGAAACAGCTTTTCTCAAGGATTTTATGCCTCACCATTTTATTTTTGCTTCCATTTCATGAATTTGTTTAGAATTCACCAGAAAGTAGGTTGCCATTTCACTTCAAAAAATGTTTTTGCTTGCATGTGTTTGTCTGTGCTTTATTTAAAAACAGGAAATTAATTAGCAAAATGAAATTTTTACTATAAATCGTATAGTGTTCACGAAAGAATATATTTTTTTAAATTGACTTTCTTGAAAATAAGCTTTCGTTCTTGTATATTCAATCAAAGATTTATTATGCTTTTCGTAAAAGTAGGTAAAAATTTTGAATGTAATGAATTTTGAAAATTTTGTAATGAAAATGAAAATAATTTTTTTTTTTTTTTTTTTGTAATGGTAAATTTATTTATCATTTCGCAAATGGTAATTTTTCTCATTATATTCAACCTTGTGCATTATGTTTATTTCAGTTTCCATTTTTTCATTGAATTTTTCTAAACATTTTCATTATAATTCATAAATATGGGGAAGATAATAAACACTTTTATGTCACAACTTAATTAAACCTACTATGCAGTGTTTTCGATGCTTCGATCTTTTGAATTCTACACAGCAATTTTCTATGACCCACGCTTTTCGCGCTTATAAATCGAGATATTATGGCTTCAGCAATTATAACTTTGCTTTTAAATTTAAATTCAAGACTGTTATTACGTAAGAAACCAAGCAATAATCTTCATACTTTATGGATCTTAGATCAAGGTAACTTGTGAAGCTGATGGACTGCATGTATTTGCTTCAACTTGGCAGCTGGTCGCATATACAAAAATAAATATTAAATAAAAAAATAGTGTATAAATATAATAAAATAATACAATAAAGATAATTAACATAAATAATAATATAATAAATAAAAAATGTAAAATTTGATGCATGATAAAATTTTTATTTATTGTTTTTGTATTCATGTCTATAAATGCATGTTCGCATAATTTGATCCATACAAAGTTGCACATTGCAATGTGCACTTTAATTGCATCTATTTTTTAGTGTAATTTTAAAATGGAACATATTTTGTCCAATAAATGTCGTAGAGAAATGAGAATTATGTAGCTAGGTTTCCTGTGCATTCATGATAGCATTCAGACACTGAATGGTCGAGTGTCTAGCGCTCTTCCGCTCATTGCCACAGGTTTCAAGTTCGGCGGATTTTAGGTTAGGATGTTTGCAGTGAATCAACTTTAAGTTCCAAGTCCAAGTCTGATAGGACTGTAGAGCATAAGATTGCTAACCCTATTCCGTAAAAATTCAATGTCACGTACCCATCTCAGACTTCTACCTATGGGCGCTCCATCACAACAGAAGCTGCCCCCCCCCCTCCCTCTTTCCATGAGAAGACCACATGGGTTCTTGGGCTTGGTTTTGGTCTAGATGTTGCTATCTAAGTGGGATAAGGAATAACAAACAGAATCTCATTTCTAATTTGCGGCATGATGGCCGATTGGCTAGCGCTCTGGTCTTTGGTACCACAAGCTTTAGATTCGAATCCTGGCGGTGGCATGGAGGTCTTGAGATTTAGTTGGTCTTCAGCCCTCTCGCTATTGGTTCCTTGTAAAGTGGAGCTGCATATTACTCTTAGCCATGGACCAGTCTCTTGCTACGGGGTCTATTGGACCTAGTGTAAATTTTCTTGCACCATGGGGATTAGTAACAACAGGATAGCACATTATTGACAACATTGAAATGGGAGATGTATAACTCCCCCCCCTTATTTAAATATTTACCTTATTAAACTGAAGCTGAATCATGTTTCTTGTTCCATTAAAAAATCTTACAAAGAAATTTACCAATCATACTTTTAAGTCAAACTGACTGCGATGTGATTAGACAATACCATACAAAGATTGTCATAGATCATTCGTTTCTTCTCATTTGTTAAGATATCTTTCAATAGTAAGATATCTTAACTTTTACATGGGATCTATTTCGGTCCTTAATGCTAATATCTTTTCTAACGGGAAAAAAAAAAAAAAAAATTTTTTTAGCAATAAGATAAATAAAACGCTATCATATATTATTGTTTAAAAATTCTTATCACAAATTATATTCCCCCAAAAAATCTTTTAAATAATATTTTATCTCACGATAAAATTCTAAGCAGCTATTTTTCTTACCTTTATCAAACTTACGAATCGTTGCTGAACAGGTTAGAATTACAAGATAAAAAAAAAAATAAATAAGTTTCGTGAAAATGTATTTTTTAAAAAAACTGATAAATTTAATGTAATATATTTAAGATATAATATTATATAATAAATATTTCTCAGCAACAAATGATGAATAATTGATTTCTGCTTTTTCAACAACAAACTTCTACTAAATATTAATTAGTCTATTAATATTTATGAAAATATTGGTCAATTATGTATTGATTTTTTAATGAAAAATTGATGTCTCAGCTGTAAGTATGTTAACTATATTTTAACTAAAGCATTCTTTCGCTAGTATAGGATTGCAAGAATTCTTTAATTCTTTGACATTATTCCACTCGCGACATTATTTTTGTTGACATTATTCCACTCGCTTATTGATGATTGTGTATGAAAGTGTCAATGCTTTATCACATAAAAAAAAAAAAAAAAAAAAAAAAAAAAAAAGGAATGTATCTAAAATTTTATTCTTACCCAGTGAAGTAATTTTGATTTGACCGATTAATTGTACGTCAACGGAATCTTAAAAAATGACTACTGGAGAAAATTCTCCAACCTGAAGGACCATTGCTTTCGTCAAGCAATGATAATCATTACTGGGGAAAAAAAAAAAAAGTAATATAAATTTTTTTTTTTTTAAAGTCAATTCCTACTTTTTTTTTCACTCTATTGCAGAAAAGTCCTTTATAAATAATTTTCATTCATTTTTTCAAGTTTATAGGGCGCCATCTATTGGTAGATACATGAAACTTAAATCTAAAAAAAAAACTAAAATTAATGAATTAATATTTGAAAAAACTGCATTAGCATCAAGTGTCATCCATTACAATTTGAAAAAAATGTATCTGAACTTGAGTGGATGAATAAAAAGTATTTTATGAACGATTGAAAATTTCAACAAGATATATATAGGGTGAGTGTGAGCTAATAGAAGGAATTGAATGAAAAAAAAAAAGGAATGTATCTGAAATGTTATTCGTACCCAGTGAAGTAATTTTGATCTGACCGATTAATTGTACAACAACGGAATTTTAAAAGATGACTAGTTGACAGAATTCTGCAACCCGAAGGACTATTGCTTTCGTCAGGCAATGATGATCATTACTTGGAAAAAAAAAGTGAAGTGAAGTGGTAGTAAAAGTGGACCAAGATGCTTCTGGGCGTGTAAAGGTTGACCTTTAGGTGGTTGACTGACCCCGACTGCTTGGAAGGACGTTACAACAGAAAAGCAAGTCGGTTCCAACGATTCATCTGTGATGAAACTGTCTTTGTTCGGTGGTCAATTAAATAAATTCTGCACGCGTTTACAAGATTTTTTTTTTTTTTTTTTACTGAATGACCCTGAAGCCAGATATTAATTTCCTGCTGTGATAATAATTTTGGGGAAGGTATTTCATTCCGTGATGCAAGATAATAAAAAAAAAAAGCAAACGTTTTCCCTCTTTCGAGAAAAAAAATACCGATTGCAATATCGTTAAGTTAAGGAGCGTGTGTTTCTTGGAAAGAAATTTGGGATTTAAATGAAGCACCTCTCAAAAGAACTGCTGTATATATGTCAATTAAAAAATAACTTTAATTGATTTGAAGAATTTGTATGTGAGCACTTGTCAAATGAATTTTCAGAACAATTAGTTAAAGTTGTAAGTTAATGATGTAAAAATTAAGTGGATTCTTCTTTTTTTTTTTTTTTGTTAAGATTAATTAAAATTGTAAATGTCTCGTGTTTTCATGCTTATTTCTTTATGGAAAGAAAAAAAAAATTAATCTCTAAATGAAATAACGAAAAAAAAAAAAAAAAAAAAAAAAAAAAAAATTTGTGAGTCCTGGCTGGAATAGCCCCACTGCAGTCAATGCATGTCGGAAAGGCGACTAAAATAGGTACCCAGTGCCTGAGGGTATAACAATGTGGGGTAAAGTCAGTCTTCTCACTTTGGGTGCCCCCATGTCTTTGTGCCGCAAGGTCAATGATAAAAAGAAGCTGCATTTCTTATCCTTTCCCACGACTCGTTGGATTAAGTTCACATGGGTCTGTGGACTTGGTCTAGATGTCGCTATCGACCAAATGGGATAAGATCTATTATTTCTGTTATAGTGGTTAATCTTTTTTAGCGTAAATGCATTGATAGTTCCTGTTGCACCTGATCTTCATAAAAGCAAATTTCGTCATCTTCATACACTTATATATTCGACTTATTAAGACCGCCATTGGAAAATTTTTTCCTCCGGGATTCGAACCCGAAACCTGTTGTACCGAGGGCCATAGTGCTAGCCACTCGGCCATCAGGCCCCCTTATCGCAAAATACTGAAATAGCGTTAAGCAGAATCTTACTGTGTTGAGATTAGTATCCGTCGGAATTCTTTCTTAACCAAAGTTTCATTTCGCAAAACGCCAACAGATTGTAAGCTTAATGGGCAAAGGTATCAAGTTTCCGTACGATTGGTTTTTCACGACGTGAAATTTTAGTATGGCGAGACGTACCAAAACATTTTGTGAAGTTAATGACTAGATTAAAAACAATGTTGACAGTAATTGAGGCACCATAAATAATCTCTAAAGAAAAGCTCCGTAACGCGTTGACTTTCCTTGGAAATTGCGTACTTATTAAATAAAATTTAGCTGCCATTAGTCATTAAAAATTATTGAAGATTACAATTTTTCATTTGAAATGGAATCATGTAATTATGATTTGAAGAACATTTCCTTAAGATATAGTAAGATTTATTACTACTCTCAACCATCAATCCAACAAAACAAATTCCATTTTTCTTATCCAAATCGTTTCCTGGTGCAACGTAACACATTTTTACAAAAAGTTCTGAGCAATCTTCATAAATCTTCCTGCCACAAGAATCTATGACCAAAAAAGCAAATCCATCGCGATCATTGAAGGCAAGCAACAAGTTTTTTTTTTTTTACCTTATCTCTAATCAAGCATGCAATGAAACAAGTAGTACATTTTTCTTCCACCAACACAGCACTCTTCTGTTAGTTAACTTGGAAAATATGCGGTCGAACATAACGAACAAAAAAAAAAAAAAAAAAAAAAAAGAAAAAAGGAGAACATATTAATATATCTCTTGGAGGAGAGGGTTGGTTTCTCATTGTGTTGCTGTCCCAAGGTCTCCTGTTTTTCAAGACTTCTCTGACCTCTTGTTACGTGCGCGGTCCCTCGAAGGACGATGCTTCGATCACTCACAAGAGAGGCTGGAACGTAATTAAACCAGATAAAAAGTGAAACAACAAAAACCCTATTAGCCTGGGAATGAGCCAGCTCTCTGTGTCCGGAAGCAAGTTCTGCATGCTAAGTCTCAAGAAATGGGACGATGTCAAGGTTTTCTCTTTCACAAGTGATTTAGAGAGATATCTTCTTGAAGATTCGTTACGTACGATTTTTAGAATTTTAAAAGTGCTTTTCAAAAAAATGTCGCATGCATTTCATTTTCGATGCTTTTTATGGCTTGCATAATTAAATGCTGCTGCTGGATATCTGTGGAAACGGAAAAGCAATGCACATCTTTGTGAATCCTTGTGGCTCGTTAGTCGGTTATATATTCAATCAACAACATATCTTTCATTTCTATGAGAAAAAAGATAAATAGAAATGCATAATGATGGAGTGTAATATATTTTTAAGATTAAAACTTTTATGGACTTGTGAGCAAGATTTATGTGAAATTTTAATTGGATTCTGATTATTTTATCAAATAAATTTCAGATTCATTTTTAATGATGTCCTTATGTTTTTGACATGAGGAGCATTATTGGTAAATTTATTCTTTGTATCTTTCGTAGCGCTTTTCTTCGCATTTGAGAATTAAATATGCTCAACTCTGTAGCACGTTTTAAAACAATATCAGACTAGTACTAATCTTGGTATACTCATTCACTATTCATTTGACCAGAAAAAAAAACTGATTTAAAAAATTGCAAAACATTTTTATAGCAAGAGAAAATAACTTATGTGAGAATTGATAATAATATAAAGTACTGAAGAATTTAATTTTCCATATTTATCGCCAAGGATTTAATGTACACATCATTAAAAAAAGGCAACAGTTCATTATAGGAAGCAATTAGGAATCATTGCTTTATTTATAAATGAGTACAGAAACATTCTAAAAGAATAAATGTTCTTCTCAACAGCAACAAATAATTTAAGGATTTAAGATTCTACTTACTGTCAATGTAGTTGCAGCTTATCAATACAATATCCATCCAGTCAATCAATGCAGCCTTATTATTTTTTTTCTGAGTGTTACATCTAAAATTTGCAGTTCTGTCTCATTTAAACAAAGTGGCATGATGGGCCAATGGGTTAGCTCTCTGGTCTTTTGGCGCTTTCAAGTTCGAATCCTGGCATAGCATGAATGTTTGTTAATGGTTTGAAATCCATGTTAACTGTAGGTCCCTGTCAAATTAGCCTAAAGTGTGAAAAAAAAAAAAAATGACCGTAGATTGTTAAACGAAACGAAACCAAACCAAACTATGTAAGCAAAATACTATTAGCCTCGTAGCATAAGTTTTGGAAATGCAAGCTTAAATATATTTTACCATTAATTACTAGCATTGTCAAATTGATAAGCGAATCGGTAATCTTGCATACTTTATTATCCTTTGATTTTATCATTAATTAACAACATCATCCAACTGATAAATCGATCCTCTCACTTGAATGGAAAAGATTTTCATTATTATCACTTAGATAAATCAATTTTTTCCAGAAAAATATATTTGCATTACGCCTCCTTAAGTCTAAATAAATGAAAATTATTCGTTGGTTTTATGTGTAGGCGAAACATAATTTCTTACTATAGAAATTTTTTTTTCAAATAAAAGCTTAAATGAGTTTCATCATTAATTACTAGTTTCATCATTGTGGAACTGATAAGCAAATCAGTAATCCTCTCACTCTGAAGAAAACGTTTTAATTAAGTATTACTTAGATAAGACTTGTGCTGAGAAAGATATATCTTTTAACTTCTGAAGCCTAAATAAAAAAAAACAATAACTCATGCCTAGACGAAACGTACTTTCTTATTATCCCTGTGGCGGAATCAATTGTTGAAACGCAGGTTTGCCATTAATTAGTGGCACTGATGAACTGATAAAGCAAGCAGTAATCCTGCGACTTGAAGAAATGGGCGCAATTTTCACGTTTGCCAGACCTAATTTTATATTCGCGGCGCTCCTTCGGCCCATTGTATCCATTGTTTTGAGAGAGTTTGGGCGTAGGCTGCTTACGCCGTTGAATCTAGATTGAGGCTACGCTTTCTACGCCTTGCTTGTTGGAGGTTTTGCCAATCAGATCTCTCGAAGTCCTCCTGCCACGTGATCGAAAGGTTCTTTTCTTTTTTTTACTTTATAATCGTCATCAATTGAAGGGTGTGGAGATATATTTGAATCCAAGTAACCTTTTAGTAAAGGACAAATGGCCATTTAAAAATCTTATTTTTGCTAAACTTTTTTTCACTTTTTGGTGAGGCTTACATTTTATCGTTTGTGCATTAGGCTGATAAATGCAGATAACCAACAGGTTGGGTTTTTAATATTCAAGAGAAAAGTGCTTTAAAAATGGTATTAAAGTTTTATATTTTCAAAAGAAAAAAAAATTATAAATGGCCAAAATATATATACTAAATGATAGATGTTTCCTATGTTAAAGCTCCTTTTTAACTTGTAAGAATTTTGAATTTCAATTTTTGAGATTCGGAAATTTATTTAACAATTATAATAACACATAACTCTCTCTCTCTTTCTCTGACTGATGGCCAATTGGAAATTGCTCTGGCCTTTGGTATCACCAGCCTCAGGTACAAATCCTGGCCAGTTTAGTTTGTTCTACGATCATTTTTTGCACACTTTGGGCTAATTAGACCTGGACCTACAATTTAACGTGGATTTCGAACCTGGAGCCTATGGTATCTAAGGTGAGAGCGCTACCAATTGGCCATTAGGTCGCTCGAATCCTGGCGATAGCATAGATGCGTGTTAGAGGTTCGGAATCCTTGTTAAACTGTAGGTACCGGTCTAATTAGCCCAAAGTGTGCAAAAAAAAAAATGACAGTAGAGCGACAAACCAAATCAAACCTAATTAATATATATATATATATATATATATATATATATATATATATATATATATATATATATATATATATGTGTGTGTGTGTGTGTGTGCGCACTCAGGGTGGTAGTTGGTGAGCTTGACTTTCTTAAATTTGAAAGCTATATTAAGTAATATATTGCTAATGATAATTTTATTTATGGCTATTATTAATGTCTTCTCGAAATTTTTATTACAACAGTAAAATCATCTTTAGACATTCAGTAAAGTATCTTTATTATGCCTGGAGATTATTTTATTTATATACACCCTTTAAAGTAGCTACAATCTTTAAAAACAACTACATGGAAATTAAAAATTTATATAAAGCATTTGTTTAATGATTAAGTTCCAACTGTTAATTTGACTTGACTTCTGTGCAAAATCACAGAAATACTACATAGATCGGAAAAGCTTGAATCCCGGAGCCGTCTCGGATCGGAACTATCGAATCCTCGGTCCATAACGTGATTAATGGAGGTTGAAAAGTGATCCCGATGGGGAAACTGTCTGCCATGGGTGTTTCCGGACCAATTATCGATTTCGGTGAAACGAGAGGGAGCGGGTCGTCAACCTTTGTTTTCGAAACGAAGCATGTCCAGTCCCAGATCTGACACGCCTTTCGCAAGATCAAGATCGGGACCCTCCCTTCGAGGCAACCTAAAACCTGAAACTGGTGATTCGAAATCTCGGCTGTCAAAATCACTCTTAATTAGAATCTCTGTGTTGCATTTGTTGGGGCGCCGGCTGATGATGTGAGCGCCATTGAAATGAGGGCATGATTAGGAGTGATAATTCATAAGATAGGAGGATGCGATGCCCTGATGAGTTATTCATTTGTGTATGAGGAATGTCAAGTATCTGTGGATGATTGGGGTTCATCTCTCTCTGCCTTTTGTGGATTTACGTGCGGATGACATGCTCAGAATAGTCTGCGCGGAAAATGGCGAAATTTAGAATGTCTAGTTCATTTAAGCAAAGTTGTTTTGTGCCTAAGTCGAATAAAGCAGAGATTTTTAAAGGGAAGGTCCCAGCGACAGTAGGGGTTGTCAAAAGATAATTTTTTTCTTCTTTGAAATTTACCTGTTTTCGACACTTAATTTATTTTTTCGTCAACTTTTATTATTATTGTTTATTTCTCCTTAATTTTTTTTTTTATCGACCAGATGGGCAATTGGTTAGCGCTCTGGCCCTTGCTAACCCAGGCTTCAGGTTCGAGTTCTGGAGGTGTCATGGGTGTTTGTTAGTGGTTTGGAAACCACGTTAAACTGTAGGTCCCTGTCCTAATTAGCCCAAAGTGTGCACAAAATGACCGTAGAGCGATAAACCAAACTAATCCTTAAATTTTTTAATGTTTTTAAGTACTGCAGTTATTTTTACACAATTTTTAGTTCATGACATTAATATATTTGCACGTATTTTTCAAAGACGTTTATCGCATTTTATCATAAAAATAGGCTTCATACAAAGTTTTTTTTTTTTTTTTTTTTTTTTAACAAAAAGCGATAGGGAGGGTTGAAAATTTTTAATTAGAAGAGGGGTCGCGAATCCAATAAGCTTGAAAACTATCCTAGAGTCTTCTTCTAGGGATATTCCTCCAAACTTATGGTTGCCCTGGAGTAGAGCATAGTGCCGCCGATGATATGTTTCCTGTGTAGTTTTATTATGAGACTTAGTACTGATATACGTGCGGGTACCTCTGAATAAGTTTAAATAAGGAAAAAAAAAAATATTTTCAGATAAGGAGAAAAGCATTTGCAAGCAAAAGCACATAAGTGACTGCAAGATATATATTTGTAAGGAAAGTCATATAAATAGCAAATTAGTATTAATATTACAATTATGCATATGGCGGTGACCAGCGTAATAGGTTTTCGAACTAAAGGAGTATTATTTGAACTAAACTGACAAGAGATGCCAAACTGAAAGCTTCCATATGTATGACGGGGCTGAGCACAAAACATTCCTTGGCTGGAAAATCATCCTATTCAGTTCGTGGGGAGGTTGCATACGCTTAAATATCACTCTTGAGAATATGTTTCAATTATTACAGCGGAAAATGTGGTCCAGTGTAGAAGTGGAAAGTAAATATTTTGATTATGCAAAATAAGGAAATGTTAGAAAATATTTAAAGGAAACATTTCAGTACAATGTGTTCCTTTGATCTTAAGCATTATTTCCTTCCTTACGATTTCAACAATAAATTATTCATAATTGAAGTGAGACGTATTTATTACATTGAAAAGCTGATTAGTTTCTATGGTTCAAGAAATTGCTAATTAGAAAGTCTCCTACATCATGCAAGAGTCCTTAGTCATGTAGCTGAACGCATAGCTTTTTCTCAGGAAAGTAGTTTTAATGGTGAGTTTCCAAATACTGATAGTCATAAAACATCAACTGTTAGTACACAAAGAAGTCTACAAAGATTTTGGTGTAAGCTGGAAACTCATCTTAAGAGTTGATTAATACTTTTTTACATAATCATTTTAGTATTCTTCCATTTTCATTGCTTGGCTTAATATTGTTATTATTATCAGGAGAAATCTGCTTTATATTTGTGAGTTTTTTGCCTGTCATTTTTCATATGCGTTATAGCATCTGTCTTTAAATCATTTCATATTCAAAAAGTTATTGAGTTATACTATTATAAAATATACACCAAAGGGATTCATTGATTACATTCTCGCGAATAAAAAAAAAATTTGAAATCTAAATTCTTCTTTACTAAAACTGTCACATTGCAGTTTGGCAACATTTTTAAATGCGCAAAGCAACAACTTTTGCTTTCTTAGTATAAAAAGGAATCTTTAATGTTTTATAAGTAGTTCATAACTTACATTTTTGACAAGGGGAAAAAAAAGGCATATAATCTGATTATTGAAAATGTAACTGCAATTGCAAAATTTCTATTTAAATAAAATCTTAGTTTCTCAGAAAATTTACGCTATTTTCGTTTCCCATTGCTTATTCTATATCGTAAGAACTCTTCAATGATAAAAATGAAAAAGAATTTAGGCTTTAAAGTTTGTTTATCTTTCAAACATTTCTGTTTCATTCTAAAAGTCCCAGATTCGGGGCCCAGTGGTGATATGCACTGGTAACGTTGGTTGCAGTTACTGCTTTCAGAAATGACAATGCTTGTGATAGTTGGTGTGAAGCGCTTGTAGCTTTAGCGACAGTCAAACTGTCTTAATAGGAGTTTCCCACGTTTCCTCCCATGCGAATGCGAGGTAATTACCCCTAAAAATTCACCCAGAATGCAATATTTTCAATCTTCGCACGTCAGTGGTCTGTCAGTTGCATACCTGAGTGAAATACAAGGCCCACCAATGTTCAACAGGGGGACAAAAAAGTTCCAACTTTTATTTTTCGAGAATTGACGTTCGAAATCATGGAACTTTGGTTATAAAGTTATGGAAAGCTTTAACTATTTTTTTTTTTTTTTGAAAATATAACAAAAACGACAACAAGTTTTTATAGCATTAACAAAAAACGCTTTTACCTGATTATTTTCCATTCCCTTCAACTAGAATTAAGCAAATTCCAATGCCAAAAACGAATACGTTTATGTTTCATCCTTTACACGCCAACTCGAAAAGTCAATCATATTCAATTGCCGATTCAGTGCAGGCAATAACAATGCAAAAGAACATTAACACCCACTTACATTTTGAGAGTGAACTTTTGAAAGCTCTCATGCAAATTAGCAAGGCATTGAACTCGGTACTGTACATTATCCTGCAAAAAGTTCTTCACATTTCCCCAAAATTCCCTCCACAAATAAAAATTTGCATCGAATCACAGTAAAGAATGCTGTCAAAAGATGTCCCCATGGCTTCGAATCGCGTGGGTTGTCTTTGAGTCATCTCGCGATCCGAATACGCACTGAATCATGCACAGTTATTTACGGAGTACAACACTCTTTTGAACGATGGGGTGTTCGCCAAGTGTCAAGTTCAGCTTCGGTATCGTTTACAACTGGAATTAAAAACCAGTGTCGAACCTTTCCTGGTTGGCAGTACTTCAAGTTCCTTTTTTTTTTTCTTGCTCTTTTAGTTTATTGGTTGACAAACAGGTTTCCGTCTGTTTATGTTGATTTTCTTACACTTGAACAGAAACAAAGGTATCAACTTTTTTTTTTCCCCCTTACTTCAATGAAGTTTGACCGCATGAATCTTTTTCAAATAAGATGCCTGGTTTCTTTTAAAAATTCCCAAGTTGCCGATCAGTGTATTGTGACATAGGGCGTTTCTCTCTGTTTGACTTTTAGGACTATAATTTAAACATTCCATTTAGAAATTCCTGATTATTTTACCCTCGAATAATTTATTAAAGATTATAATTTTGCTTTTATTTTTTAAAATATTTCTCAAGTTGAATTTCACGAAATAATGTTGTAAAGTTTGTTATAATAAGTTTCAGCTTAAAATTAATTATTAGTTAATAACACGCACTAGAGACCCTGTTTCGTGCAATAATAAAACATGGCATCATAAATTAAAATTTCATGTGGCTGGATGTCAGGACTTCTCTTTGTTCAAGTTATTAATGAAATTTAACTTCAGACAAATAGAAGGATACGTATTTCCCCCTCCCTAACGAGTAAGCTGTAATTTTGCACATGATTGTACAGTGATATATTTATCATAAATAAGATAGCAATCTACACACATCTGCTTCAGTTTTATTCTCTAAAAGTTCCCTTCTGTTTCTACCATAGAATTTGATAATGGTTATATGTATATGATAATGTTAGTACACACATGCCTGAGGGGAAAATTTCTTCAACAAACAGCTTTTATAATGGGATCAGTATGTTATCTTATATGAAATCTTTACTGGTTTTGGTTTGGTCTCCTGTTTCTTTTTTTAGAAGTAGGCAATGTTATTAAACATTGAAATTTTATTATCCAACAAATTTTGAACATTATGAAAAAAATGATATTCAGTTTTCATTTGTAAAAAGTCACTGAAATTGCTACAACTTATCATTCCAGGCTTCTGCTGCCTGATGGCTAATTGCCAGCGCTCTGGCTCCTGGTATCACAGGCTTCAGGTTCGAATCCTGACGGTGACATGGATGTTTGTTAGTGGTTTGAAATCCACGTAAACTGTAGGTGACAGCCTAATTAGTGTGTCCACAAAATGATCGTAGAGCGACAAGCACAAAATAATCATCCCAGACTTCTAGAGAGAAGGTAGCATCAGAGAACTACAAGCATATAACGAGCATATACCAATCATTAATATTACTATAATAAGCATTAATTATATATTAGCAGCATTACGTCTTTTTTTACCAAGCATATAAAGAGCCGAGCTCTTTCAGTTAAAAAGTCTGACGAAATAGGCATTCAGAAATTTATTAAAGGACGTCAGCTTATAACTGGTATTATCGAAGCATTCACATCTATTGTGAAGTCTCCTGATTTATACATTTATTGTTGTTTAAATACACTCAAAAAGAGCCAAAACATTATGGCCACCTGTCAATAACGAGTTGGCCCACCTTTGGCGCGCAACACAGCTTCAACCCGCCTTGGCATGGATTAATACCACCACTTAATACCAGTTAAATACCACTTCCACCTGATCACGTGCCTTCCACGTCATCCAGGCGAGTTCTGCAAAATGTAGGGGTGGTCATAATGTTTTGGCTCTTGAGTGTACATTTAAATGCTTCATTTATAGAATTTGTTTCAAATAGAACATTCTTATTTATTTATTTATTATTTTTTTTCTTTTCCAGCATTACCATCAAGGACGAGCCTGGATGATGATCCTCCCGTCGCCCCTAACCATGCCCCCTTGCCACCCATTTCTGAAGAGAACTGGAGGGCCTACTACCAGCCCTCGCTGGTGGTGCTCAACGGGGGGTCGGAAGAAGGGGTCAGTGCCATTTATGAAACCACCACCGCCTACAAATTGCCACCTCTAGCCAAATTCGGGAAAGGACTCGTCGGCAAAGTACCCACCATATGGAGGTATGTTATCTGATTTTCTTTTACTCGGACAGTTTTGGCTGAAACATTGATTGATTGCCATTTAATCTAAGTTAGAACCATATGTTTAAAATGTGAACCATACTGTAACTGACAGAAATGCAAAAGAGTTCCGTCGAACTATGTGGTTAATATTTGTTTAGTCACTGTAACTGTCAGAAATTTAGAGAGTTGCAATTGAACCATGTGGTAAATATTTGTTTAGAATCGGTTATTATCCTAATATACTAATATTTTAAACTAATTGATTGCATACTAATATTTACACCACTTTATTGAGTTACATTAATTTTGTCTAAAGTCAACAGTTTCATCTGCTAGAAGACCACTGTGTCATCTAAACTAGAACTAAATGTTGAAAATATAACGTACTTATTATTACCAAAGACAAATTCGGGAAATTCCATCAAACTATATGGTGAATATTTTCTTCGTATGGTAAGTCTCCTGTTAAAATTCATTTGCCAACAATTCTGATAGGGTTGGTCAGAATACATTTGCAATAAAGATTATCCTGGCATGCCATCAGTAACTTTTCGATGAATAAATGTTGCATATAAAACTTAATATTCAAAATATGATTAATTATTGGACAAGTGAAACTTAAATATTTCGTTTCCAGTTCAAAGTGATGCTGCCATGTATGACTTATCTTTTTAGACGTCTGTGATCTTAAAGAAAAGCATTCGAAGATTTCAAAACAAATTACAGTTATTCTTATCACGATTTCAATTTACATGTATTCAGATACTTTAAATAAAAGATTGGAAAAGAAGTATGGCGAAATGCACTGTATTGTGTTTAAAATATAATTTTTAAAGAATTAGTAGTTCAAGAAATATTTTACTAATATTCAACATAATCAATTAACTTTACGATAAGAAATCATATTATAATTTTTGAAATTTCTATATTGTTCATTTTATGCGTTTACCACACATTTTTCTTAATTTATGAGACATAATTGTAGTTTTAAACTGTAAAAAGTTGTGGTATGTATTTCTTTAGTTTCAAAAGAATAAACAATTACATCATATAGCTAACCATATGTTTTGTAATACAGATGATTGAAAAAAAAAAGAATCAGTAAAAATTGTCAATTGCATCAGAAAATTTAAATATTTTGGTTTGACTTATATCCATCATTGGCATATCATTGCTTATATCCCATTATTGGCATGTGCTTATATCCATTATTGGCATGTGCTTATATCCCATTATTGGCATGTGCTTATATCCATTATTGGTATGTGCTTATAACCAATATTAATATGTAATAAGTGAATTATGTCGATATAACATATTAGTTAGAAATATTTTTTAATGTGACAATTTGAAAACATTAGCAACTTCTTATAGCGTTACATTTTGCAATTGTTTCATGGAGGCAAATAAATTTATTTTGATTGCAGTTGGTTAATATTATCTTCCTTATAAGCTTATCTGTTCAAACTGTTTATCTTCTTAATTTCGTCTTGAACTGGTTATTTTCGGATCATTGTCACACCTATGTAAAAACTTATTGCTATTTGTCATCTTTTGAAGTTCTTTGTTGATTTTGAATTGTGAATTGAATTTCCTTGAAAACTCATTATTCATGATGGCGTTCCATTTTTCTTTAAGAAGTCGGCTTCGATAAACGGAATCTTTGTCATTCCACCCAAAATGACCATCACCTCTTCATGAAATTACATCTCGGTATTGTAATTGACTGTGACCGTGAGTTCAAAAAATGCAAATTAGGCCTAATCGATGTCTAAATTGTATTAATTTTTCTTCGCCCTTTGCGTAGATGACCACGTGATGCGGGCCTCAGTGGGACAAGGTCTTCCTCTAGCCGCAGCAAAAATTATTTTTCGGTGTCTGTGTAATTTAAACATATTTCCCGCTTTTAATTATGCGGCGGACAGAAGAAAAACTGTTCGTTCCAGTTTCCGCGCTCAAAGAGTGCTGCCATTTTTCCGCGGTAATGTTCAAAATGGCGTTTTCTTCTCGGTTTCTTAAAGAACTATTGATTATTTTTTTTTTTTCAAAAAAGAAATTTGAACGACGGAATTGGCCAAAAAATTAATATGATTTGTTGAATGTGAGAATTTTTCTTTTTGGAATTGCATCTATAAAATTTAAATTTAACAAAGGTCAATTGTGAAGAAAATGTTAATAATAATAGGACTTAAGATCTTGTTTCTTTGTCTGTAGAAATTTTTCCAAAAATTGCTTTATTTTGATGATATAGATTGTTTTGATAAATTGGATATAGGATGAAATAAGGATTCCATTTAGGATTAGAATTAAGTTAGCAAATCGAAGTTACTTTAACGTTACTTTTGAATATTTCCTACCTTATACAATTAACTAAGAAATATATATGTGGGTTATGTTATTTTAAAATTTTAATAATAGTAATTTTTGTGAATTTTCTTAATTGGATTAATTTTTATTATTACTTTTAGCTCACTATTATTATTATTTTATTATTGCTTTAATAGGAATAATAAAAATACTAGATCACATGTTTCCCAATATTTGCTCATTGGTTTAATTGGATTAATTTTTATTATTACTTTCAGCTCACTATTATTATTATTGTTTTATTATTGCTTTAATATGAGTAATAAAAATACTAGATCACATGTTTCCCAATATTTGCTCACGATAAAAGAAATTCTTTCTTTCTGGAAATAAGAATAGTTATTTATTCAAATTTATCATTATTGTTATCAATACTTCTTTTAAAGTATTGAAGTTGCATCTTTAAAGTTTAATTTTATTTCATTGTTTTATTAATTATATATATACGCATACACACAGGCCACAGGCCTGGAGCCTTCCCAAGCCTGTATGTGAAATATGTGCATGTGTTCAAACTTTATGGTCACTTAGGACCAATTGTTTTTTGTTAAATATTTAATATTTCAATGAATCAGTGTCAATTTTATTATTGTACCGGTTGGTTCTATAATTAGTTGAATGTGTTGAATTCGGTTAGTTTCAGTTTTATTAAATATTCATCGAATGAGTGAAGTTGACATGAACGATGTTATGGTGGATGAGTTGACAAAAAGAGAAAAGAAAATTGATTTATAATTTGTTGGTATAATTTTTAATTTATTTTAAATTGGTTCATTAATTTTCCCAATTAACAAATTATAAATTATTTTTGCTAATTAATTTAAAAAAACATTTTTTTTTTCTGCTGTACTTCTTAGTTTTGAAGTTCTTTCTTATGCGTCTAAACCAAATGAGTGCAATATAAAAATTGTTCACAAAATAATTAATGTATGGAATTTCGACTTCAAATATTTTTTCTATTACTTACAGTTAGGTATGACCTATTGAATTTTAATAGATATATATTACTGTTTTGCTTTGAAGGCTGTGTAATATTTTTTAAAGAATTCTTTAAAGTATTACAGTTGTACATTTTTAAGTAAAAACATCCACTGAAATTTGTTATAATTTAAAAAAAAGTTTTTTTGTTGAGTTCATTTTATAAACATCAAGAAATCATCAATGGATTGAGTTCATATTATAAACATCGATCATCATCAATGAATTTGACTTAATAAGTTTTCAACATTTCCAATCAATTTTTTTCGTTATTATTATTCACTTTCCTACTGTTTTCTCTACTTAAAAATTTGTTCTCTAACGATAATGTCTCGCATTACAGATTTTTAAATTAGTGTCTGTGACAAATTTCATATATTGGACAAATCTGTGGTTTTGAATAACTGTGATAAATATACCCTTGAAATGTATAGCGAATGGCAAAACTGCAGATGTTCATTTAATGATTTTATGAACGTTGTTGGAAAAGTAAGCGTGATTGCTCGTGGAAAAACTTTCGTGGTTGAAAAGTTTAAAGGAATTTTGCTTTCGTGAGATCGCTTCCGTGAAGTGATAGGCCGTGTTGAGAGAGAAACAGAGGTTTCACATTGCAAGCTTCATTAATTCCTTCGAAAAACTTCGGTTGGTAGGATGCATTTCTCGAATGTTAAATGTTATCCTTTTACGCTGCTGACGGTTTTCCTTGGAAGAAAAAAATAAAAACTTTTTGTTTGAAAAAATATTAAGTGAAAATTATGTTGGATATTTTGTTTCCTGTATATAGTTTGCATGGGACAACTTTTATATCTTACGATTCCAGATTTCAAAACTTTGATATGTATTTTAAAACAACTGCAATATTTTTTATTTAAAAAAAATAAACAAGTATGTGTTTTATAGTTTTCGGTCGTATCAAAAAATGATATATAGCCTAATGGTAACTGTTTTTGTTTTATCGTATGTTTCCCTTTCTATTTCCCTTTATATTATATATTTTCCCTTTTATATTTTCATAAACAAAGCATTGTCATTTTTTTCTTCTTATATATGTCTATCGCAACACTGGTTTTCTTAATATGTTCTCTTAATTCAGGGCAAACCAATTAAAAAAGTGTGACCACATTATTGCTTCGCATATGGTATAATTTCGCAATATTCGAGATAATATGTGTCATTTGGCTGATTATCTTCAGAATAAGTTTTTTACTGCATCTTATTTTCCTTTAAGATGATTTAGAATCAGCAAAGAATGAAAACAATTTGAGTAAAGCAGTTGTCGACTGGACAAACGTGATTTGAAAGCAACAATATTGTTTCAGAAGGAATAGAAAACATAAACTACATTACCTCGTATGCTATCTGATTGCTAGTGAGATTTATTTCTGAAAATTTTCCAGAATACAATTAATTTTATTTAAAAAATTAATAATTATAAGAAATTGGAATGTGTCTCAAATGAAATATTACCTATTTAATTAATGTTTTTGGACTTTCTCAAAATATAATTTTAAATTTTACTCGTCAACCTCCAAAAAGAATTATTCATTCTTTGATATTGAGTACTAAAGAGATTTCCTTATACTTGAAAAAAAAATCAGACCTGGTCATTAAGGAAGGCCCATCGCATAACTTTTTGATTGGATGATTTGTACAACGAATTTCTTTTTTTTTTTATAGGAAAGCAAAAACTTAGAGGCTTTTTTTCATTTTAAAATGAAAAAAAGTGAGTAAGGTAATAATTAGACATGTCAGAAAACAAATTTTCCTTAATGGAAGGAAAAAAAAAAATACTATTATATATTGAAATTATAAAAGGAAAACATTAGTTAAAATAAAATTCACGACTTCGTGATCATTATTTGTCACTTAAATATTTGAAATACAGCAATAGTTCTACGAGTCTTTTAGAACTTTTACAGAATTTTTATCTACACGATGATAATAGCTGTAATAAGTGTCAAATCGACACAGCAAGTTGCTTTTAAACCATTTAGCAAAAAGTAATTTTCGTCCCTGTTTGGGAACCAAGGACAAATATCCTCTATAAAGACTGAAGATTGTTTATTGAAAATCTAAGAATAGGTGATTAAATATGATTATATCTCTGCAAACTCGTAGCTTCTGGATTGCGCAATATGTCAATTATCTCGCAGTAAAAAATTTTTTTTTTTGGTGATTGCTTAATCATATGATTAACTACTTGAATTTTCATCAGCCATACCAGGTCGTATAGTTCTCATTTTTAATTGCCCCCCTAGAGCAATTTGACAGAGACGGAAATTCTACAGGGATACATTTTTCAACAGGTCCTTAAGACATTGTGACACATAATTTTTCAGAGCTGGAAAAATGAATTTTTATAGGAAGTAAAAGATTTGTGATTTAGGAGAGGAGTTATTTCGTGAAGCGATTTGGCAACGACCATTTCTGAAGTCTTTGCAACAACGCATTAAAATTTTTTTAGTATCACTCTTCCTTTCTCTCCAACTTCGTGCAAATCTTCTTGTCGTTTCATTGGTTGAAACATCTTTAGAGTGTTCTTCACGTGAGCTTGTTGTTTTTATTACTTCGGACACCCCCTTTTTTCTTCTTTTTTTCTTCCAGACGTGAAATTACTCGAGAAGTTACCAGAATTGCTCTATCAGACACGCATTCTGTCTTAAAATGGTGTCTCTTCCAAACAATTCCCTCCTCAGTGTCTTCCTGAGTGGGAAAAAAAAAAAAAAAAAAAAAAAAAAATCCTTTGACACTTCTGATAATTCTAAAATCGTTTTTATATGTACTGCATTTTAGAAAGAAAAAGCGTTAATTTGGATTGTGATATAAAATTTTTTTTTTTCAATGGTTCAAAGCATAATAATTATAAAATGTATAGTTTTTAATTAACAAAATTACCACTATCGAATTATTCTTACCTGTTGAGTATTGATTATTATAGATTGTTGACATTGAAAACATAAACTTTGTCTACTGTCTATTATCTGCTTGAATTTAAAAATAAAAAGTTAAATTGTGGAACATCCAATTGTGTGGTAAACATGATGTAACCACAGATGTGAAGTTAAATTATATATTATTGAAGATATATTTGAATTGTCTCCTTAACTTTTAATTTTAACGTTAAATCCGAGTATATTCGAAAAAAAAATTATTTTTATAAAAGTATCAGGAATTGGATTTTTAAACAGACTCTTGAAACTGAAACCTACTCCTGCCTAATCCGACTCACCACCTGTCCGATAATCAAAAATACTTTTTAAATACCTAGAAGAATAGCTTCATATTTTTCCTAACAGTACATATTAAAATGAATAGTTGGTAAGATATATTAGATTCTTCTTGGTACCTAGAAAAACTATGACCGGTGCATAAATTATAGATTCTTCTTTGTACTAATTGGTACTTTGTACTTTTTGTTTTATTATTCGATTATTATAAATATGTATGAGTGGAAATTGTGAGTATTTTTAAAATTCATTGTTATCAATCATAATATAAAGGAGAAAACTTTGGAATATTGAAATCAATTTATTTTATGTATAAGTTATGTTCTTTTTTAATTTTTTTTTTTTTTATAAAGATAACTTTTACAGGATCACTATTAAATATCCCAATCACCGCTTTGACAAAAATTGAAATTTTTTTTCTTATAAATTACCCATTTGATCATAAGTGCAACAATCTACTATAAAGAAAAAAAAAAGCAGCTTTCCTGCTAGATTTTCCCACGATTAAAAATTCCGTTAACGTTGCTACTCAGCCGTTTCCAGTACCACTAATTATTTATTACCCGTTAACAGATTCTTTTCCTTTTGACGTCTCCATATCTTCTTTTAACATTCGTACCACATCACCATCAACAACAACAGCATCAACAAAAAAAAAAAAAAATCATCCCCACATTCATTTAAACGTTTCCTAGTGTCCTCAGCGATTGCGAACTACCAACCCTCCTCAAACTATCAAAATCAATCATGCCATTCACAACAAACAACGCAATGGTTCCCCCTTCCCCCAAGCCGAGCATTAAATCTCGTCATTTAATCCACCTTGCATTTACTACCGACCCATTGTTCCATCATGATCAAGTGTACTGGTCAGGTGTACAGAACAGCACTTGCATACGAATGATGATTTTTGCACGCCTGGGTGATCCAGAGCTCACTAACGAAGCACCCTTCCCCTCTGTTTTCCAACAGCAATAATGTATCTACCAATGCTGCCTGGCAGCTGATTCAAGTGAATGGCGGCTTTCCCATTCAGGTGGAGGAAGCACCGAGTTAAATTGTTAACTTTGTCTCTTTTCGTGGACCATTGTCCCAGCGAGCATCCCAGGAAGTGACTAATTGCGACTCCGCTGGGTGATTGTGTTGACGTTGGAAGGCATGACCTTGCCGTTTCCTGGTGTGGGAGCCCGCATTGTGTGTGTGGTTTGGTTGCGCCGTTTTTTCTAGGGATGACTAACGTTGGATGGTCAATTGCAAAGAGGGCCTTGGTGGCTGTAGTAATCTTCCTCAAGGATTTTCTCTGAAAAGGTCAATGCGGATGCGCGGAAATTCGCTCACCACACACACTTAAAGTGGTTTTGTTGCGTAGTGACAATTTGTTTTGGATATTTTTGTGAATTGTAGTACTGTAGATCTTCTGAATACAGTCGTCCCAAAATTAATCGTTCGTTTTTGGTTTACATCTAAATCAAACTCCACACTTTTTTATATATCAAGCAAAAGGCTGCAAAATAAATAAACCCCGTTTAAAAACCACCAAAAGTGTCTGAATTAAATTGACTGAAAAGTAACTTGATACTTATTGTGTAGCATATTTTTATTTATTTATGTATAGATTTTTAGTTTCGATAGGTTGCCAGTTGACTGTTATTACTAGTTGTCAGAACTTGTATTTCAAAATCAGTTTCAATTTTTAGAGACTAAGATGTGACAAGAGGAAAATAAAATAATAATAATTCGCATTTTCAATTATTGAATCGACAAGAAAGTTCTTTCAGTTCTGTATTTAAAAAGCATCGCGAAATCCAAAATTATTCTTGCCAATGTTTGTAAGTTGTAAAGATGGGTTTCCACCAGATATTAAGTTTCACATCGTAGAACACCAATCAATTAGAAACGTAATCTCCTCTCACGATCAGGCTTGTGGTTGGCTGGTATTCTACGACATGTAATATTCGTATCCAGTGGAAAACCAGCTCTAGTTGATAGCATTGAAATGTGATTGTGTTTATGAAATTCAAATTTTATATATAAAACATTTCAAGCATGATTACCCTTATTATCTTTTAATACTTATGTAATTAATAATTGCATAAACATTAAAAGGAAATAAAGGCCATCATATTTGATATGAATTTCACTTAAGCTTTTCATTTAATTTATTTAAAAATTTTTTTCTCTTTTAATGTTTATATAGTTAATAATTGATTACTTGTTATTGCCCAACAAGATGAATTCTGATTTTTATTTTGCCCATTAATCAGAAGTAAAAGATGCAATATCAATTCCTCATGATTAGTAATGTATAGTTAAACTTTTGGAATGGCATTTTGAGTCTAAAATACTTAACTATTTTGATAGAGGACTATGTTTTTTTGAAATTTGTTGAATAAAATCTGAAAAATGTTAATCTCAATCCCCCCTCACCTTTTTTTTTCTTTTAATGATGGCCAAAGGAATAATTTTTGTTCAATTTGAGAAATAACTGCATAAAAATTTAAGTATATATTATGAGACAGTTTACACACATGTTTAGGGCACATTTCTTCATTGGTAGATTTGTATTGATACTGGCAGGGCCGGATTTAGATGAAAAGAGGCCCTGGGCTATTCCACTTATGAGGCCCTTTCACTTCCCATTTTTAAGCTTGTAAATTACATGAGAGATACATCATAACTGCAATATATATCAATATGTTAAATGAAACGTTGCGATTGGTACTAATCCTTATAAAAATGTGGCACGGGAAAAAAAAAAAAAAAAAAAAAAAAAAAAAAGACATTTGTACTATTGTATTTGGACATTTATACTCAGCACTCTATATAGTACCTGCAACAATAACTAATCAAACATAACACACAGCATTTACAAAGAAACAAAAATTCAAATAATAAAAATCTTTGACTACGAAAATAAAATTATATTTTCTATCAAATTAAATTAAATCTATTCAACACATTGAAGATTAAAGCAAATTCAATTCAGATAAATTTATTTCGTAATTTCTCCTTATTTTCGATTCAGTGTTTTAGTGTTTACTGGTTTTAGAATAGTGTCATTCTAATTTTTCTAACAATTTGAATGTAGGCCCCTCTTGATCTTGAGGCCCTAGGCTGAAGCCTAGTTAGCCTATAGGAAAATCCGGCCCTGGATACTGGATAGACTTTAAGAATGAATAGAAATTTCATAGTCGGAGAATTGAATCCACAAAAGGTATGAGAGTGTGGCAAATTCTGTGTCACATACTATAATAAGGAAATGTGTCGCCACCAGATAAAAACATCTCTAGGATCTGGGTGGGTCAAGTGGTGTCAACGATATCTATTGCGGAAAACCAGGAGGTTCGAAATACATAAATGACACAGTTATGAAGGCACAATTAATTTTGTTTGCTCTTAAACAAGTTAGTTAATTACAAACCACATTTTTAGGAATTTACGGAACTACATTTTAAAATTTTCGAAAACTTAAAAATTGGTTTTAATAAATCCATGTTTTTTTTTTTTCCCCGAATAAAATTTTTAATTTCAAAAATATGAATTTATGGATAATCGCTAGCTAATTTTTTTTTGACTAAAATTTATTAATGATTTTAATATTTCTTAATAATACAAAAATACATTTTTGGTGAATTAATTACCTAAGTTAATTATTTATTAAGCAATTAATTTAATTAATTATTAAGTAAGTAATTAACCTCGAATATTTAATAGTCATTTTTCGCAGTATTTTACTATTCGAATTTTCAACTTTGGCGACTTTTTTCGGAGGGTACAAACAGTGTAAATTAAACCGGGACATTTCATTGGTAAATGGCAACACAAATTTTTCCTATTTATTAAAGAAAATTTGAGGTGGTTGCAATTCGGCAATTAGTAGGTTTTATTTATTTATTCACTCATTTATTTGACATCGTTCTGTCTATGAACAATACAACAGCGTAAAAAATAGCATCAACCATAAAATATTCGCCAACCTCGAAAAATCGCCAAACTGGTGTAAAAATTTATTGAAAATTTTAACGAATATAGATCCAATTTCGATTTTTTTTTTTTTTTTCTTCAGTTAGTCTAGGGCTTTGCATTAGAAGCATACCTGCTAATATTTGTGAAATTAGAGTGTAAATTTTGGCCACACACACACACGTACATACATTGAGATATAGATGCTTTTGTATGATTATATTTCAGTAACTATAATTACTACAATTTACTTGTAAGTTCAGTCATCCCACGCTATTTTTTAAAGTATTATTTTTTACATGAAAAGATCTTGATATGTTTTCTTGCAACGTAACAGGAGAGAAATCATTGCCCGGATAATGGTAGTGGCATTTTTCAACCTACGCTTCTCATGCGTCCTTGTTAAAATTGTTACTTGCTATTGTTGCTTGTTTTATAAACCACATTTAATGAAAAGCATACTCAACTTATATACCAGGCAATTGTTAAGTGCAACTGTTAGTTGTGAAAACTTTATTTTTAAATATAAATTACTTTTACCTTTTTTCTATAAATAACAATTTTATTTATACAAAATGAGTATTTTTTACAAAACTTCACCCTTTTTTAAAAATGTAATTATGTTATTCATAATCTTTTATTCCGCGTAGACATCCAAATTGTTTATAAAAATATTTAATTAAACGTATCACTTATAATAAATAATGAAATATATCTATGTGGTTTATTTTTACTTTTGATAATCCTTATTATTGGAAAACAAACAATTTGATTTATTCTAGTTTTTTTTTTTATATATGCTGACGATTATTAAAACGAAAATGCCCTATATATATAGGACATTTATACATGTATATAGACTTATTTTCTCTAATAATTTTTGAGATGTTTAAAGATTTAAATTAATCAAGTCGTTAAATAGAATTCATTGACATGGCGAGAGACTTGCCTAGCTCTTCAGTTACTATAGTGTAAAACTGTAATGCGTGTAAAAAAAAAAAAAAAACCAACAACTTACATTATACATCAGTAATTTATTATAAGAGTTGTTGTTACCTATTGATTTAATTGAAACTTCAATAATTTAATCAAAACGAGTAATACAATGCTTGCTTTTGGATTATTCAAGAAAAAATGTGTTTCAAAATTTTTTTTTTTTGAGATTGTTCATTTAGAAATCTGTGTAGCTTAAAACGTTTTTAAATAGTTTTTGAAAAAAAAAAATTCTGTCATTTTCGTTTAGTTAAAATATTTACTTAAAAAAAAATCTTATGTTTACTTTACAATTAACCTTATAAATAAAAAATTCCTCATGGTTATTAAACTAAAAAAAGAAAAGAAAAAGATCGAGTTTAATGAAGTATAAAATTTAAAGTGAGAGAGAAAAACTATTCAATGGAAAGACAGTAAAAAAATACACGAGCGTTATTTCTGTGTGATTTTTTGTAATGTCACGTGATTTTGAATCGACATTATTATTACTTTTTCAATTCCTTCTATTAGCTCACATTCTCCCTATATATATCTTGTTCAAATTATATAATTCATCCACTCAAGTTCAGAGACATTTTTTTGAACTTGTAGTGGATGACACTGGATGTTAATACAGTTTTTCAAATATTAATTCAGTAATTAAATTTGATTCATTAATTTTAGTTTTTCTTAGATTTAAGTTACATATATCTACCAATAGATGGTGCCAGATAAACTTAAAAATATGTTTTTTTTTTATATTGTTTTTTTAAGAAAATTGTTTTGTTTAACTAGAACAAATGTTTGTCTTTTGGAGACATAGGTATAACTTTCTAAATATTCTGCCTACCATCAATAACTAACTGCAATTATCTTAGCCATATAAAAAAATAATAATATTTTATAATAATTAAAATCAATATTTATAATAAATTAATAATTTATTATAAATAATATATAAATTATATATATTATTAATCTACCAATAGATGGTGCCAGATAAAACTTAAAAAAATATGTTTTTTTTATATTGTTTTTTAAGAAAATTGTTTTGTTTAACTAGAACAAATGTTTGTCTTTGGAGACATAGGTATAACTTTCTAAATATTCTGCCTATCATCAATAACTAACTGCAATTATCTTAGCCATAAAAAATAATAATAATATTTATAATAATTAAAATCAATATTTATAATAAATTAATAATTTTAAAAGATAAATTATTTATCAAAACTAAAATAATATTTATAATAATTCTAGTTTTGAGTTTTGTCCTAATCCATTACAATGTTATGCTCCTAACTTCACTTTGCCTATAAAAGCGTGTCGTCTAGCTATGTCTGCAGGAAGACAGCTATTCATAATATAATGCAATCAGTTATAACATTCAAATGATTCATTTGCTGAAGGTTAAATTTTCAGAAAAGAAATTTGGGTTCGTTTTATTTTATTTAAATTCTTGACAAAAAAAAAAAAAAAAGGGAAAGTTATTTAAGCGGAATGAAGTAGACAGAAAATTCACTCGGACAGACTCCATTTACCACATCCGGCAATTTTAAATTGCTATGAATCGATAGTTTGAATAGCTTTTGATTCTCTTCAGATTTTCACTTTTTTGCCTAAAGAAAACGCTTGGGCTCCTGCTTGAACGAATAAGGAGAGAGAAACGATTTTAATTATTTATTATTATTTTTTTAGAGCGAAGGTAGAAAGTGGGAGACCGAGTATTGGGATATTTTGGTCTACCAGATCATCGTAGCAAAACACTGCTTACAAATATGCATTTGTTTTTTTATTTTTTAAATTTTTTTTCTTTCTTTTCCCCTTAGTACGCATGAGCGCGTACGAGCAACAAGTTCGGTGCACGACGAACCCGTACTTATTTGTCCTACCAACATAATTGAGAATCCCCAAGCTACTTTTTTTTTTCTCCAACTAGAGAAAGTGTTGTGCTTAACAAAATTAAATGACTACATAAAAAAAAAAGTCTTAGTAACTTATACGTGTCATCGCCATCGTTTTTGTATTTGAATTCGTATACCTTTGTTGATGTTCTGCTAGGTAGAAAAAAAAAATTATTACTGAACCATAACTTTTCGTAGAGACGGAGTAAATATAGCTCAACTTATGCTTTACGTGTGATCCGAATGTACATGAGGTGCATGCAAAGTGCAAGCCAGAAAAGTGGCGGGTTATAAGTGAATTGAAGTTTTTTATATCTTATAGAATGTTATGTATGTCATTTTTTAGAATTTTTTTTTTTCTTCAACTTTTATTTAGTTCAAGGTTATTATTGACTTTCAGACATTTTTCTACCACAATAAAGTTTTTAATATGAAAAGAATTGCCACATAATAATCATAATAACAATGGAAGATATTTAATGATTAGTAAACCAGTATGAATTAATAGCCGTTAATACTGTTTCAATAACTTTCCAGTTGTAGTTTTATATTCGGATCAGCTTCAGATTCGAACCTTGGTGGCTGTATGGATGTTTGCTCAATGGTTCGAACCATAACCAGTAGGTCCCGGTCTACTTAACCCAA
>BPLR01007227.1:0-48162 GCA_021605095.1 Caerostris extrusa
ACTGATATTGAAAGTTTGAGAACAAGATCTTTTTTTTGTAGAAAAAGAATGCGAAAGAAACTAAATCTTCTGTGTCCTTATTTCAAAAAAAGTAATAACTGGAATTAGTTGAAAAGAAATGTTCAAGTTTTTGGAAAGAAATGAACTTTGAATAACAATGGTGGAAAATGCAGCGGGTTTGGAATTAAAGAAGAAATTTTCTGCGACATCTTCTAAAAAAAAAGCACTAGAAGTAATTTATGAGAGTTTTTTTTTTTCTTATTGTTTAGAAGGAAACTCTGATGATATTTAGTCTGGGATATTTGAGTTGGCTTATTGATTTTGTAGAAAATCCAGGCTGGCTTATGATTGGGGAGGGAAAGGGGATTCTAAATACTTTTTTTAAGAAAAAAAAAAAATACTTCTATTCTTATATTCTTATTATCAGTACAAAATTTAGGTAAGATAGTGAATAAACATTTTAATATAAAATTCACGTTTTTTTGTATAAAGCTATCTGTCTCTCTCTCATATACACATTGTTGTCCGCTTCAAACTGGCAAATGTAATACGTCCGTTCGTATATTCGAATATATATATTTATATATATTATCACCTTCTACATATATATATATATATATATATATATATATATACATACACTCAAGAACCAAAACATTATGACCACCTCTACATTTTTGCAATGAACTCGCCTGGATGACGTGGAAGGCACGTGATCAGGTGGAAGTGGTATTTAACTGGTATTAAGTGGGGTATTAATCCCATGCCAAGGCGGGTTGAAGCTATGTTGCACGCCAAAGGTGGGCCAACTCATATTATTGATAGGACATAATGTTTTGGCTCTTGAGTGTATATGTATATATATATATATTATATATATATATATATATATGCAGAAAGGTGATTAAAATTTAAGTCCAACTTTCAAAATGTTGTAAAAAAAAGAATCGCTCGTCACAATGAGTTCAAATTTGAACTGAAGATACTTTTTGAAGTAGGGAGAAACGGTATAGCATCAAAAAATAGTTCCCCAAAAAGTGCCACCGATTTTTCCCATCCAATTTGGTATGACTTTGCCGTGGTGGATGAACTTTTCACTAACAGTGTCACAACTGTTCAACGGATTTGAAGTCATTTTTCCGTCGAAAACCGAAACAATCAAGCACATTGAACACTGCAGTTGGTTTAATGTGAAATTCATGACAAATACATTATAATTTCGATTTGAAATATCACTGACAGCCGAAATCACTTTCTTTTTAGGCCGTTTACAGCGCCATCTATTAATGCACTTCGGAACTTGATGTCGTAACGTTTCCCCTTTCTTTAAGTTCTTCAGTTCAAATTTGAACTCATTGTGACAGGTTTTTTTACACCATTTTGAAAGTGGAAGGAGTTAATTATAATCATCTTGTATATGTATATATATATATATATAGATAGCTATATTATATAAAAATAACATAGCTACCACACTATATTATTTATATAGCTCTTTATTTTGCACATAAATTACAAAAAATTAAATAATTCTTTTATACAATTAATACAAGATATAATAATACAAATAATTCTTTGCCCATTCAATGTTTATTATGTACACATATTTTCATTATCATTGCTAATTTGTTCCAATGTACCATAAATATATAACATTAAATCCATATTACCAAAGAAAATAAGCAAAAGTTATAGTAAATCGAAATAAAAAGCATCCAGTCAATAGATAAGAGGAATATTAAGTTTTCAGACAACATTACAACGTTTTCATGCTGCATTACAAAAAATTGTGGAAAAACGCACTTATTAGCCCTATGAAAGCATGAACTGTAGAATAAAGGCTTAATTAATCAATTAGGCAATCTAAGACTAGTGGCAGATTCTTGTTTAAGAAGCTATAAGATCAACAATTAAGTGCATTCAAGTGGAAATTGAGCAGATAAAGAAGACAATAGCATCCCAACAACAAATGTTTTAATTTCCAAAAATATTTACCATCAAGATCTTTATTTTATGCTTTCAGGATTCATATTGTTCATGAATGATATAAAAATTTTATTTAATCATACTTTTTGTATATCTAACAAGAAGCAAAATTCTAAAGGAAAAATTAGTATTATTTTAATCTTTTTTGAGATTGGTTATTTAATGGAGTTATCATTTTTTTGAGACACTGATTATTGGATTGTAATATGCAAAAAGGTTCTACCTGGAAGGTTTTAAAACATTGATTAACGTTTGAAAAAAAGTAGTGCTAGTAAATATGCATTTCACTGAAGTGGTACAATAAATAACAGTCAATATTTTATTCGTGTTAGATGGAATACATCACTAGCTCTAAACAAATATGGCCACTAATCCTAGGTTTAACTCTAGTGAAATTATTCTTGTGAAATTCTACATATACTATAACGACGGTTATATTTTTGGACCTGATGGCCGTGGGACTAGTGCTCTGGCACTCGGTGCACAAGTTTCAGGTTAAGAGTTCCACTACAAACTGTTGGGTTAGAGTGGATTCGAACCCCTACAAGCAATCATGGCACCACCGGGGCTTGGATTCAAAACCTGTGGCACCGAGTACCAGAGCGAAATAGAACTATTCACTGGCGCGACAGCTCCATGGTGGGCTGTTACTGGCAATTGCAAAACAGATGTTTTCTTTGTGCAGGATAGGGTTGTCAGCCCTACGCCCAAAAAACTACAACCGTATTAGACCAAGACTACTATTTAAGAGTGGATTCGAACCCCTACAAACAATCATGGCACCACCAGGGAAGAGGATTCAAAACCTGTGGCACCAGTACCAGAGCGGAAATAGAACTATTCACTGCGCGACAGCTCCATGAGGTGGGCTACTATTTACTGGCAGATTGCAAAACAGATGTTTTCTTTGTACGGGATAGGGTTGTCAGCCCTACGCCCAAAAACTACAGCCGTATTAGACCAAGACCTACTATTTAAAGGGTTTCCGAACCCCTACAAACAATCATGGCACCACCAGGGCTTGGATTCAAAACCTGTGGCACCGAGTACCAGAGCGAAATAAGAACTATTCACTGGCGCGACAGCTCCATGGTGAGCTACTATTTACTGGCAGATTGCAAAACAGATGTTTTCTTTATACGGGATAGGGTTGTCAGCCCTACGCCCAAAAACTACAGCCGTATTAGACCAAGACCTACTATTTAAAGTGGATTCGAACCCCTACAAACAATCATGGCACCACCAGGGCTTGGATTCAAAACCTGTGGCACCAGTACCAGGCGAAATAGAACTATTCACTGGCGCGACAGCTCCATGGTGGGCTACTATTTACTGGCAGATTGCAAAACAGATGTTTTCTTTGTACGGGATAGGGTTGTCAGCCCTACGCCCAAAAACTACAGCCGTATTAGACCAAGACCTACTATTTAAAAGTGGATTCCGAACCTACAAACAATCATGGCACCACCAGGGCTTGGATTCAAAACCTGTGGCACCAGTACCAGAGCGAAATAGAACTATTCACTGGCGCGACAGCTCCATGGTGGGCTACTATTTACTGGCAGATTGCAAAACAGATGTTTTTCTTTGTACGGGATAGGGTTGTCAGCCCCTACGCCCAAAAACTACAGCCGTATTAGACCAAGACCTACTATTTAAAGTGGATTCGAACCCCTACAAACAATCATGGCACCACCAGGGCTTGGATTCAAAACCTGTGGCACCGAGTACCAGAGCGAAATAGAACTATTCACTGGCGCGACAGCTCCATGGTGGGCTACTATTTACTGGCAGATTGCAAAACAGATGTTTTCTTTGTACGGGTTGTCAGCCCTACGCCCAAAAACTACAGCCGTATTAGACCAAGACCTACTGTTTAAAGTGGATTCAAAACCAATACAAACATGGCATTTCCGTGACTCGAACCAGAAACTTTTTTGGCACAGAGTGCCAGAGCACTAGTCTTTAAATAATTATAATATTAAATATTGTCCAATCTTTTGGAATTACATCATAATATCGCAGTTTATAATTAATATTTACAAAATCTTCTCTGTATAATAATCTGAATTAAATTTAACTGTAGCAAAATTTACATACATAATTATTTTAATTTAATAATTACATAAATTTCTGCAGACCACTTGTCATTAATTCAGAACCATAATAAACCTTTTTATAAGTTTCCAGATATATCAAAGAAACAAAAATATTTAAAAATTCTTTTGACAACATAGTTTTTCTAACGCTATTGCAATAAAAATAGTATTTCCTCAATTCTACAGTTCTAACTTAATCAAATTATTCTTAAAAGATAAAACTAAAAACCTTAGGAAGTTATTGATATTTTGCCATATCCAACAAGACCGCGAATTTCCTAAATTTGAGTTAGTTCTCAATCCAGGGAAAAAAAGTCGATTTTTTTCTTTTCTATTACTGGTAACATTACATTTTTAGGGAGAGTTAATTAAATTTGTATCCTTTCTACTTTACAGTTTTCTCGTAGCAAGAGCCTACTTAACATTCACCAGTGACTTTTAAAACCGAATTACTTGGGGAAAAACGATTCTTGTAAATCGTTGGAGAAATCGAAATTAAAATGAAGTAGACATTTCTCAGCACATGGTCTATCACCAATCGCGATGGAACAATTCATGGTGTAGTCGATGATATATTTGTAATTGCTTCGACTTGTGAAGGCAATCACTACACGGACAATCGCTAATTTCCTCATTATACATGATATTAAATATCTGTTATCAGATTTGAGTGATCTGTTGTTATTACGTACTTGTTAAAGTATATACATTCCTCTCTTCTGGGAATGAAATCCACAACTCTTCTTGTGGGAAAAATGCTACATAACCTTTTTATTTAAATAAATTTTTACAATGTTCGACGCTATAAATGTTGTTTTAAATGATAAATTAATTAAGTGCATTAAAATAAACTGTATTGACATAATTAAGAAAAACATTAAATAATTATAATATTAAATGTTGTGCAATTTTTAGAATTATATCGTGATACACCAACTTTACAGAGCATGTTTATAGTTAATATTTACGAAATATTCTCTATATTTTTTCAAATTATTTTACAAAAGCATATAATAATTTGAATAAATAAATATAATTGCGCATGATTTACATAAATAATTATTTAATCTAGTAATTACATAAATTTCTACAGGCTATTTTTCATTAGTTCAGAACCATAGCAAACAGTTCTGTAAGTTTCTAGATATATCAAAGAAAAAAAAAAATATTTAAAAAATCTTTTGCCAACATTGTTTTTCTGATATAGTTTCGATAAAAAGAGTATTTCCTTAATTCCGTAGTTCCACTTAATTAAATTACCTTTAAAAAACGTTAGGAATTTATTGGTATTTTGTCACATCCAATAAAACCATGAGTTTCAGTAAATTCTCAACTGGAATGTATGCATAGAAATCCCCCCAAAAAAAATACAATCGATTTTTTTTTCCTTTTTCTGTTACTGCTAACATTACATTTTTAGGGAAAGTTAATTAAATTTGTATCCTTTCCACTTTACAGTTTTCACGTAGCAAGAGCCTACTTAACATTCACCAGTGACTTTTAAAACCGAATTACTACGAGGGGAAAAACGATTCTACGAAATCGTTTGATGGTATTATAGGGATAAGAAAATGGATTTTTCTTCGTTAAACTGACATATGTTAAGTAGTTTTTTTTTTTTTGATGAAGCTTGTGAATATAGGAATATGAAATGAATGCTTTGATTTCAATGAAACACAAATTTAAGGCCTTGATTTTAATGATATTTAATTTATTTTGATGATTTTGGTATGTTTAATTGTAAATAGAAGTTATTTTTGATACAGTAACTTATTAATTTTCTAATAGACTGTTTCACCAGAAGAATTAATGATTTTGAGGATTTGAATGACATTGTATGAAAAGAAAATTTTTTTTTTTTCGATAATCCTTACGATTATGCGTGTTTGCCATTGTTATGATTTTAAAAGTCTTAAAAAATATTAAAGTTATAATCGACGTTAACGTATATTTAACTTCTTCATTGGTGCAACAGCACCATGATGGGACAATGCTGTCTGATATTGGCAGATTTCGAAACATGAGAGGTTTTCTTTTTACAGAGTAAAGATTTAGCTCTACGACTAACGCTCTGCAGTCATATGAGACCGGGACCTACTGTTTAAAGTGGATTCTGAACCATTACAATCATCCATGCCATCACCGGAACCTGAACCCGAAACCTGTACCACCGAATGTCAGAGCGCTAGTCACGCGGCCATTAAGCTCCAATGTATATTTCACCAATGACTTTTAAAACCGATTTACAAGAGGGAAAAACGATTCTGGGAAATCGTTTGATGATATTATAGGGATAAGAAAAAGGGATTTTTCTTCGTTTCGTGTTTGGCAAAAAGGGGTAAATATTTGATTTTCCCAACAAACTAACTTTCGTGGATACAAAGAAAAGTAATTTTTTTGTTCTGAAGTATTGCTAGAAAGAAGGTAAGATTTTTTTTTTTAAATTCTGAAAAAGGTAAAGTGGGATGATTTGAAAAAAACTTTTATAAATTTATAATGAAAAGTTAGATATATTTGGTGAACTTAAATTTTATAGGTTATCGTATGAATTTAATTAATGATGTTTGCATATAATTAATAGATATTAAACACTTAGCAAATAAGAGACCTCTAAGCAATATTTTTTAATAAAAATATTATTACTTTCATTTATTAGAAGAAAAAAGACTAAAGCCTAAAATGTGTTTAATTTGCAAGAAATAAAATGTCTTAGTAAAGGTTTTTCTTTTTCTAGTAAACATAGAAAATATGTTGATATAAACGTATTTAAGGATTCTTTTTTTTTTTTTGATGAAGTTTGTGGATATAGGAATAAGAATGAATGCTTTGGTTTTTAATGAAATACAAAAATTAATGCCTTGGTTTTAATGATACTTAGTTTATTTTGATAATTTTGGTATTTTTAATTCTAAGTAAAATATATTTTTGGTTTAATTGTCTATTAATTTTCTTATAGACTACTTCCCCAGAATAATTAATGATTCTGATGATTTGAATAATTTTGAATTAAAAATTCTTTTTATAATTAATTTTGATAATTTTGGTATTTTTAATTTTAAGTAAAATATATTTTTTGGTATAATTGTTTATTAATTTTCTTATAGACTACTTCACCAGATTAATGATTCTGATAATTTGAATAATTGTGAATTAAAAATTATTTTTTTCGATAATCCTTACGATTATGTGTGTTTATCATAGTCTATGATTTTAAAAGACTTAAAAAATATTAATGTAGAAGTTAATGTATATTTAATTTCTTCTTCATTGGCGCAACAGCCCCATGAAGGGCCAATGCTGTCAGATATTGGCAGATTTCGAAACATGAGAGGTTTTCTTTTACAGAGTAAAGATTTAGCTCTACGACTAACGCTCTGCAGTCATATGAGACCGGGACCTACGGTTTAAAGTGGATTTTGAATCATTACAATCATCCATGCTACCACCGGAACCTGAACCCGAACCCGAAACCTATACCACCGAATGTCAGAGCTCTAGTCACGCGGCCATTAAGCTCCAATGTATATTTCATCAGTCAATTAAAACCGATTTACAAGGGAAAAAAAAAAGATTCTAGGAAATCGTTTGATGGTATTATAGGGATAAAAAAGGGATTTTTCTTCGTTTCGTGTTTGGCAAAAAAGGGATAAATATTTGATTTTCCCAACAAACTAACTTGGTGGATACAAAGAAAAGTTCTTTTTTTCTAGAGTAGTGTACTAAAAAGATAACATTTCTTTTTTTTTTTATTCAGAAAAGGTAACGTGGGTTGATTTGAACAATACTTTTATAAATTGATCGGTAATAAAAAGTAAGATACATTTGGTGAATATTTTGTGGACTTTAACCTATAAACTTTATCATATGAATTTAATTAATGATATTTGCATGTACTTCATAAATATTAAACCCAAATAAGTAAAAAAAAAAATCTTCAAGCACTATTTTGTTAGCAAACATATTATTATTTTATTTATTAGAAGAAAAATGACTACAATCTGAAAATTAATTTAATTTGAAGATAAGAAATGGCCTTTTCTAAAAAATAAACATAGAAACTGTACCGATATGAACATCTTTAAAGATTTTTTTTTGTGGATACAGGAATAGGAAATGAATGCCTTGATTATAATGACATTTAATTTATTTTGAAGATTTTGATATTATTAATTGTAAATAAAAGATACTTTTGGATATAGTCTATGTTAACTTTCTTATGCACTGTTTCTTCAGAAGAATTAATGATTTTGAATTAAAAAATTCTTTTTTTTTCCGATAATAATTACGATTATGCGTGTTTGTCATCGCTTATTTTAAAAATATTTAAAGTAATATAGACGTTAATATATATTTAGTTTCTTCTTCATTGGCATAACAGCCCCATGGTGTGCTAAGACTGTCTGCCTACTGGCAATTTCGAAGCATATGTTTTCTATTTACAGGATAGAGTTGCCAGTCATCTAATCTACAGTCATAGTAGACTGGGATCTTGGGTTTAAAGCGGATTCCGAATCATTGCAAAACATCCATGGCCCGGCCGGTACTCGAACCCGAAACTGAAACCTATGGCACGGAGCGGGATTTCGAGCTCGAAATCGGTGGCATTCAGCATCAGAGCGCTAATAACTCGGTTATCAGGCTCCAGTGTATATTTAACACTTATTATAATTATTTTCTTTAAAATTTGTATTAAAGTGTAATGTATAGATGTAGTGAACGTAATGTATAGACGTAAATGTATATTTAATTTCTTCATTTTCGCAATACCCCCCATGGTGGTCTAAGGCCGTTTGAATACAGCCAGATTTCGAGACAGGTGATGTTTTCTTTTAGGGTAGGTAATATTCCTGAAAAAAGATTATGTATAAAAGGTCGATATCTTTACATTTGTATTACAAATCAAATCAGTGTATCGTTCTTTATTCTCAGAGGAAAAATCAATTTTAAAAATTTGCGACTAAAATTTCACTTTACAGAATAAAACAAATTGATTTTTTGTTTCAATTTACATTTCGCAAACAATTCGATATTTCCCGCCGACCTTCGTACAAGCCTCCATTTTAATCCGGGTTTCAATCCCAAAATCCCATTCCCAAACATTTGCCCTTCCGAGGCAAGCAGCCCTTTTACCCTTTGGGATTTTTCTCCGGGAGAAAATTCCTTCCTGTTTTCCCAATTCTCGTCTCCCGGGAAGGGTTGTTATTTTCCCTAATTCGATTCCAATGCTCCGAGACCTCTGTTCGTCTCTCCTGGAAAGAGATTCCGTTTCCCAAATCTTCTCCCGTTTCCGGTTTTGCGTTTTACGATTTCGCGATATTGTCTTTTCCTCCTCCTTTTTGCTTTTTTTTTCTTCTGTCCTTCAGATATTTTGATTTTCTTATGCTTCAGAGTGGCGTAAGTCTTCCAACAGTCGTTTTAGAATCATGTAAAGTGGTTGTGCAAAAATAAGACGATAATTACCTGTTGCCACCTTGAAAATAATATGTGCTTATTTGGAAAAAAACAAAGTTTAATTAATACAAGGTTTGTTTATCTCTCTACGGCCATCTTGTGCACACTTTAGGCTAAATAGACTGGGACCTACAGTTTAACGTCGATTGCGAACCACCAACAAACATCCATGCCACCGCCTGGTTCCGAACCTGAAGCCTTCTAATGAATACAACAATCAATGTTTAAATCTACATGAAAGCAAACCTAAATTGAATTCATTTATAAAGTCTGCAAGCGGCTAATAGCGAATTGGCTAACCTTCTGGCCTTTGGAACCACAAACTTCAAGTTCGAATCTTGGAGGTGGCAGGGATGTTTGTAAGTGGTTCCAAATACACATTAAACTGTAGATATCGGTATAAACCCAGAGCAAGAAAAAAATGACTGTAGAGCGACAAACAAACCAAAGTCTGCATGTGATTGTTTTACCATCTTATACAATGCATTGCTTCGAAATTATTGTACAATATACAACAACCAGTTATTTATGATGCATATATGCAGTTCGAAAAATAATATAGGATGTCGTGAGTTAGGTGTGGAACCACAATATAATCATTTACCTTTTTAATCATCATCATGGTGGCTCAACAGCCCCATGGTGGGATAAGGCCGTCTACCTACTGCCAGATTTCGAGACAAGATGTTTTTCTTTTTACGGTGTAGAGTTTCAAAGAATGAAGACCAATGCTGTATAGTCATATTAGACCAGAACGCACGGTTTTAAATGAATTCCGAACCACTACAAACATCCATGGTACCCTCGGGACTTGATCCCGAAACCTGTGGCACCGAGGGCCTCGGCCATAAGGCCAAATTGGTATGCAAAGTAAAATTTGCAAGAATCAGTAGTTCATCAAATGTTTTACCGACACCCACATAACTGATAAAAGTTTTGCAAAAAGTTATAAATGAAAAATAATATCTATTCATCTATATTAAGGATTTGATTTAAAAAAAAATCTGGGAAAAATACTATCTATAAAAGATTTGCGTTCTTGCATTTTTATTATAAATCAAATCAGTGTATCGTTCCTTTTTCGTCAGAAAAAAATCAGTTTTAAAAATTTGCGACTAATATTCACTTTACAGAATAAAACAAATGGATTTTTGTTGCAATTTACATTTCGCAAACAATTTGATATTTCCCCGCCGCCCTCAGTACAAGCCTCCATTTCAATCCCGGTTTCAATCCCAAAATCCCATTCCAAACATTTGCCCTTCTTGAGGCAAGGTGTCCTTTACCCTTTTAAGATGTTTCTCCGGGAGAAAATTCCTTCCTGTTTTCCCGATTCTCGTCCCCGGGAAGGGTTGATAGTTTCCTTTAATTCGATTTCAATGCCCTCAGACTTTAGCTCGTCTCTCCTGGAAAGAGATTCCGTTCCCAAATCTATTCCAGTTTCCGGTTTTGCGTTTTACGATTTCACGGTATTGTCTTTCCTGCTCCTCCTTGCTTTTTTTTTTTCTCTCCTATCCTTTAGACATTTTGATTTTCTTGTGAGTCAGAGGGGCGTGAGTCTTCCGAAAGTCGTTTTTAGAATCGCGTGAAGTGGTTGTGCAAAAATAAGACGATAATTGCCTATTGCCACCCTTGAAAATTAATACGTGCTCATTTGGAAAAACCAATTTTAATGATAAAAGAGATGTTTAATTCTACAAAAGGGAAAACCTAAATTAAATTTCTTTATAACGTCTGCACGTGATTGTTTTACCACCTTGTACGATGCATTGCTTCGAAATTCTTGTACAATATACCACTACCACCATCGACCACAGCCATTACCCACCACAACCATCTTGTACAATATACCACATTTATAATGTATATATGCCGAAGTTGTGAAGAAGTGGTACAAAAATTAAGATTATAATTACTTGTTGCCGCCTGAAAAATAAGATAATTACTTGTTGCCGCCTGTAAAAATAAGGTGATATTTATGTGTTATCACTTGGAAAAATAAGATGACAATTATATGTTGTCACATCAAAAAATAAGATAATTATTTCTTACCACTTGGAAAAATAAGATAATTATTTGTTGCCACTTGGAAAAAAAGATAATTATTTTTTGCCACCTAGAAAACAAGATGATAATTATTTGTTGCCACTTGAAAAAAAAAAAAAAAAAAGATGATAATTATTTTTGCCACCTGGAAAATAAGGTGATAATTATTTGTTGCCACATGGAAAGAAAGGATGATAATTATATTTTGCTGGCTTGAAAATTAATATATGTTTATTTGGAAGAATAAAGTTTAATCATACAAGAGGAGTTTAAAGTTACAATGAGGCAAACCAAAATTGAAATCATTTATAAAGTCTGCACGCTGACCGATGACCAATTGGCTAGCGCTCTGGCCTTTGGCCCCACAGGCTTCAGGCCCGAATCTTGGAGGTGACACGAATGTTGGGAGTGGTTCGAATCCACGTCAGAGAGAAGGTTCCAGTCTAATAAATCAAGAGTTGGCGAAAAAAAAATGACCGTATAGCGACAAACTAATGTCTGCAGTTGATTGTGTTACCACTTTGTACAATGCATTGCCTCGAAATTCTTGTACAATATACCAAAGCAGTTATTAATCATCTATATATGCAGTTCGAAAAATTTATAGGATGTTGTGAGTTATATGTGAAATAACGATATAATCGTTTAACCTTTTCATCATCATCATCATCATCATCAGTGGCACAACAGTCCCATGGTGGGCGAAAGCCTTCTTTCTGCTGGCAGATTTCGAGACAAGTGATGTTTTTCTTTTTTTTCGGATAGAGTTGTCAAGATATAGAATTAAGACCCAAGCTGTACAGTCGTATTAGATCGGACCTACGACTCTAAGTGGATTCGAAACACTGGAAACATTCATGTACATCCCGGACTCGAATCTGAACCTGAGGCACTGAGCGCTAGTCATTCGTCCATCAAGCCAAATTACGGCAAAGTTAAATTTATATGAATTAGTAGTTCATCAATAAATATTGCCGAACCCAACACCCGTACCCAGTACACATACTCGCCTTGATGGCCAATTGGCTAGCGATCTAATCTTGGCGGTGGCATGGATGTATGTTAGTGGTTCAGAATCCACTTTAAACTGTAGGTCCCGGTCTCAATTAGCCTAAAAGTGTGCGCAAAATGACTGTAAAGCGACAAACCAAACTAAACTAAGCCGGTACACATACCCCATATGCGAACCCGGTACCCCATAACTGATAAATTTTTTCAAAAGTTATAAATAAAAATGTAATATCTATTCATTTATGATAAGGTTTTAATTTAAAAACGTTCCTAAAAAACCCATCCATAAATGATCTATGTCCTTGCATTTGTATTACACATCAAATCAGTGTAACGTTCTTTATTGTCAGAGAAAAAAATCAATTTTAAAAATTGGAACTAAATATTCACTTAACAGAATCAAAACAAATTGATTTTTTGTTCCCATTTACATTTCGCAAACAATTCGATATTTCCCGCCTTCAATGCAAGCCTCCATTTTAATCCAGGTTTCAATCCCAAAATCCCATTCCCAAATATTTGCCCTTCCGACGCAAGGAGCCCTTTTACCCTTTAGGAGTTTTCTCCGGAAGAAAATTCCTTCCTGTTTTCCCCATTCTCGTCTCCGGGAAGGGTTGATAGTTTCCCTAATTCGATTTCGATGCTCCGAGACCACTGCTCGTCTCTCCTGGAAAGAAATTCAGTTTCCCAAATCTTCTCCAGTTTCCGGTTTTGCGTTTTAACGATTTCACGGTATTGTCTTTCCTCCTCCTTTTTTTTTTTTCTCTCCTGTCCTTCAAATATTTTTGGTTTTCTTATGAGTCAGAGTGGTGTAAGTCTTCCAGAAGTAGTTTTTAGTATCATGTGAAGTGGTTGTGCAAAAAATAAGACGACAATTACGTGTTGCCACCTGGAAAATTAATAAGTTTTTATTTGGAAAAACGAAGTTTAATGATACAAGAGATATTTAAATATACAATAAGGCAAACCAAAATTGAATTCATCTATAAAGTATGCAAATGGCTGATGGATAATTGGTTAGTCTTCTGGCTTTTGAAACCACAGGCTTCTGATTCGAATTCTGTCAGTGGCATGGATGTTTGGTAGTATTTCGGAATCCCGTTTAAACTGTAGGTCCCAGAAATTATTAGCCCCGAGTAAACGTATTAGCCCGAGAAAAAAAATGACCACAGAACAACAAACCAAAATCTACTATTGATTGTTTTACCACCTTGAAATACAATGCATTGATTCTTGTACAATATACCACAAGCAGTTATTTATAATGTATATATGCAGTTTGAAAAATTTATTGGCTGTTGTCAGTTAGGTGTAAAACAACAATATAATGATTTACCTTTTTATCATCATCCTCATCATCAGTGCCGCAACTGCCCCCTGGTGGGCCAAGACCATCTGCTTACAGGCAGATTTCGAGACAAGAGATGTTTTTCTTTTTAATGGGTAGGGTTGCCAAGATAAAGAAGGAGCCCAACTCTCAGCAGTCACATTAGACTGGGATCTACAGTTTAAAGTGTATTACGAACCACTACAAACATCTATCCACAGCTGGAACTCGAGCCCGAAACGTGTGGCACCGCGCGCCAGAGTAATAGTCACTCTGCCGTGAGGCCAAATTACGGTATGCAGAGTAAAATTTGTATAAATCAGCAATTCGCTAATATATGTTTTTTCACAATGTTTCAAAAGTTTTAACTAAACACATAATATCTATTCATCTATATTACGGATTTAATTTAAAAATATTTCTGAAAAAAATTTATCTATAAACGATCGATATCTTTGCATTTCTATTACAAATCAAATCAGTGTATTGTTCTTTTTATCAGAAAAATCAATTTTAAAAATTTGCGACTAAATATTCACTTTACAGAATAAAACAAATGGATTTTTGTTCCAATTTACATTTCGGAAAACAATTCGATATTTCCCCGCCTTCAATACAAGCCTCCATTTTAATTCGGGTTTTCACTCCCAAAATCCCATTCCAAACATTTTTCATGAGGCAAGGAGCCCTTTTACCCTTTAAGATTTTTTTCCCCGGGAGAAAATTCCTTCCTGTTTTTCCGATTCTCGTCCCCCGGGAAGTGTTGATATTTTCCCTAATTCGATTTCGATGCCCTCAGATTTCAGCTCGTCTCTCCTGGAAAGAGATTCCGTTCCCAAATCTCCTCCAGTTTCCGGTTTTGCGTTTTACGATTTCACGGTATTGTCTTTCCTTCCTCCTTTTTCCTTTTTTTTTTTTTTCTGTCCTGTCCTTCAGATATTTTTGATTTTCTTGTGAGTCAGATTGGCTTAAGTCTTCCGAAAGTCTTTTTAGAATCACGTGAAGTGGTTGAAAAATAAATAAGACGATAATTATTTGTTGCCACCTTGAAAATTAACTTGACCTGACTTGGCATTTTGAGATCAATTGTTCTTGAAAATTAATATTTGTTTATTTGGAAAAACCAAAGTTTAATGAACTAAGACATGATTAAACTTACAATAAGGCAAACAAAAATGAAATTTATTTATAAAATCTGCCCGGTGCCTGATGGTCAATTGGCTAGCGCTCTGACCTTTGGAGCCACATGCATCAGGTTCGAATCTCGGTTCGCATGTATATGTGTGTGTGTGTATGTGCTCGGCCAGTATGTGATTTATTTTTTGAAAAAGTATGGTAAGTAAATCTAAGTAAATAATGCTAAATAAACTGAGTGACAATGGTAAATAAATCTACCTTTTTCGAAAAATGTATCGAAAGTCATCACATAGTTAACTTACTTTGTAAAGTAGTAAAGCTGGTTTGCTTCACGATGAAGGAAACGAAGTAAATTCGTGTGACATGTGTCTTACATTGCAGTTACTGAGGATATATTTCTCCTTATGAAGGATAACGTCAGACACAATGTGCTCAGCCAGTATGCGATTTACCTTTCAAAAAATGTATGGCCAGTATGTGATTTACTTTTCTTAATCATGAGGATTGGACACCACATTACCCAGGCATGGTCAGTTTAATATGCGTCTTATATTGCAGTAATTGGGGATTGGAGCCTAAATGGCCAAATGTGTCTAGCATTTTGGCGATAGGTGCCACATGTTTCGGGTTCGGGATGTTTGTAGTGGTTCGAATCCACTTTAAACCGTAGGTCCCGACCTCATATTACTTTAGAGCGTCACGTAGCCCAATCAGACTTCTCCACATCATTTTCGAACTTTAAAAGAGTAATTTAGCTCTAGGGATAGTGTTGTGGTGTGGTGTAGCAATAATTGGGGATATATTTCTCCTTATGAAAGATAACGTCAGAACACGATGTGCTTGGCTAGTATGGGATTTACTTTTCGAAAATGCATGGCCAGTATGTGATTTACTTTTCGTAAAATGTATGGCCAGTAGGAGATTTACTTTTCCAAAAAATGCATGGCCAGTATGTGATTTACTTTTCGTAAATGTACGGCCAGTAGGAGATTTACTTTCGAAAATGCATGGCCAGTATGTGATTTACTTTTCGTAAAATGTATGGCCAGTAGGAGATTTACTTTTTCGAAAAATGCATGGGCAGTATGTGATTTACTTTTCGTAAAATGTATGGCCAGTAGGAGATTTACTTTCGAAAAATGCATGGGCCAGTATGTGATTTACTTTTCGTAAAATGTATGGCCAGTAGGAGATTTACTTTCGAAAAATGATGGCCAGTATGTGATTTACTTTTCGTAAAATGTATGGTCAGTAGGAGATTTACTTTCCGAAAAATGCATGGGCAGTATGTTATTTACTCTTATTCATTAAAAATGGCCACCATATTCCCCAGACGTGAACAGTTTAAAGTTATTCTAGGAGAAGATTTCCTGGTCGTTTTATCTCTCCCCAGACACAATTCAGCAGTTTTAAAGCTCTCTTTTACATAAATGGCGAAATATGTGTCAGTTCTTCCGTGATAATTTCCTTCATTTCATAAGTAGGCGATATTGCTTTCACTTTAGGGAAACTTTTTCGCTTATTACCGTTCATTTTTATGATATGCACGAACTGAGAATGTTTTTGTTTACGAATATTTTTTGTTTTTCTCATAACTCATAATACCTATGAATCAAATATCAATCAAAAACATTTTTTCATTGATAGTTTTTATTAAAAATCGTAATATCACTTATTTTCCTGAATTTGTAATTGTATGCAAAAATTTTAAGTGTATGCTTATAAAAATTTTAAGTGTTAATCACATATCTCAATAAATAATTATCAATGTTGTTTACGAAATGGGAAAAGCATTACATATACAGTGGATAAAAAAAGTATTGGCAATTGCATATAAATGATCATATTTGCTAACAAAGTATGTTTACAAATTTTATTTTAACATAGCGATTACAGAAGGAGAAAAGACAAACAAATATAACGAAATTTTCATTTAAATTCATCAATTCAAAATCTACGAGAAAATCCAAATTTTACATGATAAAAAAGTATTGGCAAAATTATGAAATTGACAAAATTATGAGCTAAAACAAAATCAGTATATGTTTAGTACTTTGTATGCATACCTTCTGCATCTATAACAGCTTGTAATCTATTTCTCATAGAGGAAACTAAGGTCTTTGTTGTACTGTTGGGAATTTTGTGCCACTCTTGCAAGAGTGAACGTTTGAGGTCATCTTTACTTGAAATTTTATGTTTCTTGATTTCTAGATCCAGCAGGTGCCATAAATTTTCAATTGATTGATGTCAGGTGATTGAGATGGGGTTTTTAGTTGGTGAGGAGCATTGTAGAGTAGCCATTCACGGGTGAGATTCGCTGTATGCTTGGGGTCATTGTCTTGAAAACGAATGATGTTCCCAAGCCAAGATTTTGGGCACTGATTTTTAAGTTATGGCGCAAAATGTCAATGTATGTACGTGCTGTCATAATACCATCAATAAAATGCAGGTTGCCAATTCCATTAGCTACCATACAGCCCCTAACTAAGACGCTGCCTCCACCATGTTATACAGTAGCAGTTAAATGTTGCTTTTCCAATTCAGTATTTGGCCTCCTCCACACATACCGTCGTCCATCACTGCCGAAAATGTTAAACTTGATTCGTCGGAAAAATAACTGTGTTCCAAAACTCTTCAGATAAATCAACGTGGATTTTGGTGAAATCTAACCTCTTATTCCCATTTATTTCCGAGATGAATGGTTTCTTTCTAGCTGCCCTTCCATAATAACTTCTCTCGTGTAAAACATTCCGTACAGTCTGTACGCTGAAAATCTTTTGTGAAGTGAAAGCAACATCTCTAGCTATCTGGGGTGCATTATTTTAAGATTTTTCTTAACCTTGTTAATAATGGCACGTTCTTCTCTTTGTAGAAAATATTCGAGGTCGTCCACTTCTAGTCTTATTTTCGTTGATCCTGTTTCCTTGAACTTTTTTTCACAACACTTGTGATAGTAAATAAGCTTATATTGAACTGCACTCCTATAGCACGATAAGTTAAACCTTCATTTCTGAGCCTAATAATCATGTTTTTAACACTAACGTCCAACTCCTTCGTTTTCGAAGTCATGTTACTGCAGTAATCGCAAAATAATGCATAGACACTTTTGAGTAATTTTGCAGACTTTATACCGGTAGAGTTTCTTATCAGTCGAAACACGTGACTTCAATGTAACAAAATTTTCATAGCAGTTAAAAACTTTGCCAATACTTTTGACATGAAAATTTTCGTTTTTGAAAGAAAAAAACGTAGAAAATGCAAATTAAAATAAAATTGTTACTATTTTTATCGATCTAAGATGTCTTGTATTTAATTACGGCAGCTAAAATTGTATAACATTTTATTCATTTGTCAATACGAATAAATTATGGCAATTGCCAATACTTTTTTTTACCCACTGTAAGTCACAAAAATAAAAACTGGTGATTATTAATTACCTAAATATATTTGGCCTGAAACTATGATTTTATCAATTCTATCAAAAGTAAAAAAAAAAAAAACACAGAGAAAATCTGAATAAGAATCATGCCAATATTGGTTATTATTTTGGATGTAGGATTCCATTGTTAGGGACATATATTTTTTTTTTCGTGATCTATTTAGTAAAACTATTAAAAGCTAATTCTCTCATTTTATGTCGATGTTTAATAAATAGAGTCTTCAAAACTTTACAAAAAAAATATAATAATGAATAATAAAAATCTAAAAAAACAATAAAAAGTTTTTGACAAACAATAAAAAAATATCTTTATAAAATTATAAACAAAAACTACATAAATTTTTTCATTTAATTGTTAAAATTAAAATGGATTTAAAAATCAGAAAATGTAGTATTTTTGTAATGTTTCATAGGATATCTTTTTAGCCTTTAAAACAGATTTTAGACTTATTTGTGTTGAGATTTTTTTGTGATATCTGTGTTAAAGTTTTCTATTCCTTCATTCAGATCGTGTTTCATTTTATCATCGCGCTTTCCTATTTTTATTATATCCAAATATTTATAGCATTGAAATCCTGTGAATAAGATGATGTTTGGACAACTTTAATATAGTAATAGGAACATTAACGACAAAAAACAGAGAAAAGTTATTAATGAGGTTTACAGAGAAAATTATTTAATGAGGTTGTTTGATATACCTCAATGTGCAAATATAACTGGTGTAAAGTTAAAAGAGAGCAAAATGTAAGAAAAATTATTACTAAATAGTAGCAAAAGTATTTGAAATCACTTGTGGAGAATTATACACTTAAGAGCCAAAACGTTATGACCACCCCCTACATTTTGCAATGAACTGCCTGGATGACGTGGAAGGCACGTGATCAGGTGGAAGGGGTATTTAACTGCTGCTGGAGAGTCTGAAGAATCATTCTTTCAGTTACTTCTGTGTGATGGGAAAGGCTGTGGATCTAAGCGACTTTGACAGAGGGCATATTGTAATGGCTCGAAGGCTCGGAACAAGTATTTCCGAAACTGCACGACTCGTGGGTTGTTCGCGATCTACAGTTGTTAGTACTTATGCAAAGTGGATGAATGACGGTGAAACCAGCAGTAGACGACATGGTGTTGGACGTCCACACGCTGTCAAAGAAAAAGGTCGTCGGTGACTGTCTCGCATGGTGAAGCAAAACCGGAGCCAGACAGTGGCTCAGCTGGACAGCCCAATACAATGCAGGGCCAAGTAGAATAGTATCGGAGCACACTGTTCAGCGGACACTTTTAGATATGGGGCCAAGCAGCAAACGTCCCACTCGTGTACCTTTGCCGACCAAGCGTCATCGCTAACTGCGCCGAAGCTGGGCCGGGAACACATCGTGACTGGTCCAGGGATCAGTGGGAGAGTTACCTGGTCAGATGAATCACGGTTTGTCATTCATGACGCCGATGGCCGTGTCAGGACACGATGTCTTCCAGGCGAACAGTTGCTCCCCTCAATGTACAGTAGGTCATACTCAGGTCAGTGGTGGCGGTATTATGCTTTGGGGGACGTTCTCTTGGGCGTCTCTGGAATCCGTGGTTGTGGTAGAGCAGACCAAGAATGCTACAGGGTATCTGAACATCATTGTGGACAGTTGCACCTTTTACATGGCTCCTTCTGTTTTTCCTGGGTTGGAATGGAATGTTCCAACAGGACAACGCCCTTTGTCACAAGGCTAAATTGTGTTGTAGTGGTTCCAGGAACATGATGCTGAATTCCAGTTAATGTCCTGGCTGCCTAACTCACCGGATGTCAATCCGATAGAACACATTTGGGATGTCCTGGGACGGCAGCTCGGAGTTCAAAGACCACCAATTGCAATATCTCAGATTTGAATGTTGCTTAAACATCTGGTATAATCTGTCTCCGGCCATCTACCAAGGACTTGTGGCATCCATGCCAAGGCGGGTTGAAGCGGTGTTGAGCGCCAAAGGTGGGTCAACTCGTTATTGACAGGTGGTCAGAATGATTGGGCTCTTTGAGTGTATATTGAACGTGAAACATTGAACATGTTTCCATCTTTCAGACTTCTATTTCCTTCATTATTTACATAATTACCATCATCATCATTGGCGCAACAGCCTCATGCTGATGGGCCAAGGTCGTTTGCATACTGGCAGATTCAAGAGAGGAGTCTTCTTTTACGGGGCAATGTTTTCAGCCAGCCCTACGCCCAACGCTCTACGACCATATTAGACCGGGATCTACGGTTTAAAGTGTACATCTCATATTCAACTAAATAAATAGGATCATCTGTTAGCACCGTGGGTAAAAAAGTCCGACTTGGCTCCGTGACAATGACTTTTTAAATGGTAAGGTTGTCCCAGCCAACGTTGGGCATAACGTTGCCCTACAGCCAACGCTCTTAGAGTCATGTTAGATAAGGGCCTATGGCTTAAAGTGATTTCGAACCACTACAAGCATCCATGGCACCATGGGACTCGAACCCGAAACCTGTGGCACCGAGCGCCAGAGCGCTAGTCACTGGACTTCAGACCCCCATAATTACCAATTATGCTTAATTTTTGACACCAGTGTTTATTGAGTTCTTTAACTTTACTTTTTTATTTAAAATATTCAAAATGATTTTTGTACTTTAAGTTATCGAGGACTAAATGTTTTATCAAATGCTCATAAAAAAGAAAAATTACTTTATGATTTTTTACAGCAGTCTTTATTCAGTGATACTGTTAGTGAAATAATAGAAATTAGTTTCATGTATATAATATAAAACAGTTTAAAGATTATGCTGTAGTTTTGTATAGGAGTGTAAATCAGTTAACATATTTTTATTATAGACATCCTTTTACACCACTTTTGTTGCTATCGAATATAACAAGTAATTCCTAAAAAATTGCACTAGATAAACGAACTAGTTGAATGTCAAGTTTCCATCTCAGTTAGTAAAGGTTTTACAGATATGTTCCTAAGGTATAAGGGGCTCAGGAAAAGAAAAACTGCTTTTATCTTCAAATGCAGTGAAAAGTATCTACATTGACTTCTAATAGGCTTTGGAAAACGGAATATCTCATTTTTATTTTTCATGATAATCGGTTTCCTAGGTTTTTCTTTAGAATATTTTGTTATCGATTAGTCCTGCTATTTTGTGAACAGTAATTCTTTTAAAGTAGACGTTAGATCCATAGTGTTTATTTTTTACTTAGATCAAAATTTCTATGAACATCTAAGACCCTTTTAGATTCTTTAACGATTAGTTTATACTTAATTAATCTATGAGAAATAAAGAGATAATCTTTGTTTTCATCGTACGTATTGCTACACAACATCAATAATTTAACAGTAGAGAAACATTCCAAAAAAGAGCTTATGTTCACTTTGAAAAGCTGTATTTTAGATTCGAATTACATTTTTTATCAATTTAATTTTTTAATATTGAATTCATTATTTTACACCTTCTAGTTTCTAATACTTTCAGAATGACAAAGTGGCCATCTTTGGAGGACACATCAATTTATTCAATTTAACAATTTAATTAAATCTAGAAAAGGGGCTTGAGATTGCCTTATGTTACGCCTCTCTCTCTCTTTGTATATATATATGTCTACGTCAAATCTAATTGCCTGGCCTGCTGCGTACCTTAATTATTACACGGTGAGATATACGAAACCGCAAGGGGCTCACTTTAATCAGGCGGAAACCCCGGCCTGTTCAACGACTTTTAGAAAAAGAGAAAAACAACACTTCTTGTCGACTCGTCAAAGAACCTATTTCTCCTTCTTCAAAAATCTGCCTTTAAGAAAATCCGTCAAAAAAGGAGGGGCTGGGCAGATTCCCTCCTTTCACATTAGAGTGGTCATTTCTCTGCTCACGGTCAATCACCAATAACGATGGAACAACTCATGGTATAGTTCATAGTCCAACTGTAATTATTTCGACCTGTGAAGGTCGCACAGACAATCTCTAATTTCTTGAGTCTCATTATAGATGTCAAAATATTTGGCAAAAACACAGTTAAAATATTGCTGGTTCCCAACATAAAATGTAAAAATATTTCTTTTTTAAAAACATTGTAAAAAGAAAAATATTGAAATGCTTAAGTGCCCTTAAGTTTTTCAACATCTCATATAAAGATTAAAAATTTGAAACTTTTAACATCCAAAGAAAATTGATTCATTTCCATGTAATTAGTTTAATTAATTAGATTTTAGTATAAAATTTTTGAATTAAACTTGAGATATTAGAAAACGGTCTATGTATTGTTAACCAAATATTATAGAATTTATCAGCCAGTCAATTAAGAAATATTTATTTTTGTAATGCATAATAAGAAATTAATTATTGGAAAAGAAAATACAAAAGATGTTTGATTTGAATTACAAAAAGAAAATAAATTTTTAACGCAAAAGAAATAACTAAGCTACAATTACTATCAAAGGAAAACACTACATTTTATGATTAAATATTTTATTAATTTTCCACATTAATTCGTGAAAAGAAATAATTTTTAATCAAATGTTTTGGAATTTAATTTATATTCTTTTGTGTTATTAAACAAGTTTATTACCATAATAAAGCAAAGTGCATTTATAAAGACATTTCCTGCATTAGTAAAATAAATAATAATTTTATACTTTAATCAGTCTTAGGAATACCGACAAAACTATTATAATTCTGGTATTCATATTTATTATAATATGGTACTTTTTATTATTAATTGTTAATTTATTATTTTCTACATGCGTTTGAATTTGTTTTATATATTTTTTAATTCAAATCATCTTATTTATTGCTGGTATTTAATTCAGCTTTTATTGTGTGAATAAAAAGAAAAATAAATTTTAATATGTGAAGTTTAATAAAGTACTATGATCAATATAACAGCCATTTAATATTTTATTTTTTGCTACTAAAACCGTTTTGTTAATTAGTTTTTAATAAGAAGGTTTCAACAGTTTCTTTTTACTTTTCTTGCTAATTCGTAATCGTAGTTTTTGTACATTTTGAATGCAAATTTATACGTAAGCAAACAAATCTAATCCAATCTATTCAAATATAAACAGTTGTAAAAACACCTTGTGAGTAATTAATTCGCTTTTGACCTTTGTGTTAGAAGTTCCCTTAAGAATGTAGCTATTTGAATTACAATAGAAGAAATTACTTCAAAGAAAATTTAATAATCAAGTTTTGAGGTCTGGAATTTGTTTTATTCATTAACCTCTTATAAAAAGTATCACAGATTAGTTTTTGAGTTTTAGTTTGCTGCTCTATGGTTATTTTGTGCATATTTTACGCTAATTAGACCGGGACCTACAGTGTAACGGGGAATCCATATCACACACAAACATCCATTCCATCGCCAGGATTCGAAGCTGAAGGCTCTGGTATCAAAGGCCAGAGCGTTATGCAATGGCCAGCAGGCCGCAAAGTATCACAAAGTAAAACAACGATTTAAATTTTTTAAAACAAAAACAGTTTTTGTTTAAAAAATGTGCTCTTTTCTAAACTTTACTTAATTCAAAATGATTAATTCTGACTAATTGTGTTCACTGTTTAATTCAAAGTGACTAAATGTGGTAAATTCCGGTAATTTCCGATAAAAAGTTTCAGAAATTACCACAATGAAATAACAGAATTAGTAGCTTTTTAATTAAAGTTTAAAAAGAACACATTATTTAAAGGTATGAAAAAAAACCTATTTTTTTTTGGTAGGCTTACTAAATTTATCAGACTATTATTCCTACTTTCCTTGCAGATGCAATTGTCTTGACAAAATCTAAACTCATAATTCTTTCTAAGATCAAAACTGAATACCAAATTACAGAACTAAAGGTCGACAGAAAAAAAAAGCTACTACTACTCTCACAAGATTGAGAATGAAGCCCCACAAAAATTTGAAATGTCTGCCGATGGCGTAACAAAAAATACAAAAATGTGGCAACTACCCTGATGTCGAGCTTACTCCTCATCATGTCCTTGATTGTTAGTTGTTGCAGCCGCCATATAGTACATTGTCTGTACCCCTACCTCGGAAGAGGATTTATACTCCGAACTGGCAATCAACATATATGAATATTATTCGGGAGTACCCCGATATTTGTTTTCTTGTACCTTGTTCAGGGATACGACAACTAACTATGTATACAAGATTATCAAATCAATAGCTAAGGTGACTAAATTGTCTATATTTTTCTTTATGATGTAGTAATTAAAAAAAAAATACAATATGTGGGAATTTATGATTATAAACATATACTCTAAACCTGTAAGTTTTCATCATTTTCTTTAACAGGAATCAAATCAAACCAAACCCTCTACTATTCTCGAAAAACAATTATACTTTTATTTAAATAGTATTGTTCTAACATGCAACACTTTCAGTAAGACAAAAATTCATTGCTCAAACAACTAAAAGATATTAACTATGGCGATTTATAGTGTGTTAAATTCGGTCCATTTACAAAATCCATTTTCCACTGAGTTTTTGCAGTGGATCTCTAATCTCCGGGTATTTGAATAATGTTGTTCCGAGGTTCAAGCGTTAGCCTAATGTGGTTGTATATTAGTGGATCGCCGACGGTCAAGTTCGTCCCATATCTATGCCTAGTGAGAGGAAAGTTTGACCTGTGCATTCGTGTGGTGCATGAGTTGAATTTCTGGCAGATCCCAATGGGTACCAGTGACTTCTGCTTTGAATGTGCATTAAGATAGGTTTCACTTCATGAGGCTTTGAATGACCTAAATGAAACTTGATGGGTTCATTGTCGATTTTGATTGTCGAATCTTGATTATTTGCTTCTTGCTTCTTAATAAGAATTCTTGAGCACTGTAGTGTAATTTAATTTTAAATGCAAAGTAGAGTGTTTTGCCTATTGAATTATGCAAAAAACCTTTTGGAGGCATTTTTATTTCAGGAAGTTTAAAAAAAAAATGTATTCATCACCAGGGGCATGATGGTCGAATGACTCAGCGCTCTGGTGCACGGTACAATTATATTCAGTTCGAGTCCTTCCGGATGTTTGTAGTGCAAAAGAAAATTGATTGGCTAACGCTCTGGCCTTTGGCACCACAGGTTCGAACCTGGCGTGGGCAAAAGGTGTTTGGGAGAGGTTGGAAATAATGCTTTAAATTATAGGTCGGTCTGTTTACCCCTGAGTGCAAAAAAAGACCTATTTACAAACCAAACAGTATAAATCTTCCAGTAATTTCAATAATAGCTCTACGATGCAATACATCTCCCTCTACTATTCCACTATATTAACTTTGGTATCAGGCCTCCAGTTCTGAATCCTGGGGAATGGATCATCAAGTGCCCCTTCCGAACCAAGTTGACAAATGTAGGTTCCGGTCTGTTTAGCCCAAGTGTGCACAAGATGACCGTAGAGCGACAAAAACAAACCAATGGATATTAACTATACAAAATCTCCGTCTACATATTCCCCAATTATAAATATACAAAATAATCTCATTTACTAAAATAACTATACTTTTATTTATTATATAAAATTCGAATATCCAAATCATTCAGTAACACAAAAAAATCATCGCTCAGAATGACAACTCAAATACTAATCGTGCGACGATTTATACCCCTGAACATGCAGGTCCATTTCCAAATCCATTTTCTCCAGAGTTTGCAGCCGGTCTCTCAATGCTGTATTTGAATAATGTTGTTCCGAGGTCTCCATATGAAAGTCCGGGACAGGGAAAAAAAAAAACTAAACCTGTGGTCGAATATCAGTGGATCGCCGTAGGGTCCCACTCGTGCCTGGAGCTCCATATCTATGCGACAGTGAGTTGCGAGGAAAACATTGACCTGTGCATTCGTGTGGTGTATGTGAGTTTGAATTTTCGGACAGGTCTCGCCTTGGTACTTGTGACCACTGAGTTTTGAATGCATTGAATGGATAGGTTTCATTTTCATGGTGGTTAGAATGGCATAAACGAAAACTTGATGGTTCATTGTCGGTTTTGAGAGGGCGATCAGGATTAACATGCTGATTATTTACTGTCTATTAATGGAAATTTTTGAGTGCCTGTGAGTGACATTTAACTGGGCGATACAAAAACCGTAATGTTCTGAATGTAATAATCAAAAATTATACCACGTAAAAAAAATATTTTGGAATGAGTTTGTTAACGTTATGTTGATGTTGCACAATTTTTTGATGTTGAATGTTTTTTTACCTGGAAGTTTATGAAGATTTATTTCAAAATCAGGGCTGACGGCCAGTCCTATATACTCCCTCTCTACACCACAGGTCATTGTGGCGTTCGGATCCGCGGTGATGCCATGGTGGTTCTGTAGTGTTTCGTATTCCACTTTTAAACAATAGATCTCGGTCTAATATGATCGTAGAACATTGTGGACATAGTGCACTTAAACCAAACCCCTAAGTAGTGCTAAATTCTCATGGACATCGAGTTATTGCATAAAGGTTAACTGTCTCTGTATTGCTAGCTGAATTAGAATAACATGTATTCGAAACACCACCACTAATGAGATGCTTTTTGACAATGGAAATTATCAAAACTTTGTGGTAGAGAAAAATAATCTCCTAACAGTCTTCCAAAAGAAACATAACATTTGAAAATAATGAAAGGGCAGCCTGTACTTGCATAAAAGTTGACAAAAATGTGAAACATATCAATGTAGTGTTAATAAATGCAACTGTCTTAAGCAAGGTTATGTATAAAAATTAAAGGGGCCTGATAGTCAAAGGAATAGCACTCTAGTGCTCGGTGCCACACGTTTCGGGTTCGAGTGCCGGTGGTGCCTTGAATAATTTCCTCTACTATTCCTCGATAATAACTATACAAAATAATCTCCTTCTACTATTCTCCGAAAATAACTATATTTTTATTTAAATGGTATATAAAAATTCTAACATGCAACTCTTTTGTAAGACAAAAATCATTGCTCAATCGATTCCAGATACTAACCACGACGATTTATAGTGTGTTAAATTCTGTCCATTTCCAAATCCATTTTCCCCAGAGTTTTGCAGGGGATCTCCCCCCGGGTATTTGAATAATGTTGTTCCGAGGTTCAATAACATCAGGAAGCAATTAGCCTAATGCGGTCGAATACTAGTGGATCGCCGACGGTCCCTACTCGTGCCTGGACCTCCATATCTATGCTAATTGTGAGGGAAAGTTTGACCTGTGCATTCGTGAGTTGAATTTCGGACAGGTCCGAATGGGTACCTGTGACCACTGGGTTCTGAATGTGTATTGAATGGATAGGTTTCATTTCATAGTGGTTTAGAATGGCCATGATGAAAACTTGATGGTTCATTGTCGATTTTGAAAATAATGATTATTTACTTGAATATTAATGGAAATTCTTGAGTCCCGGTAGTATCATTTAACTTTCGATGTAAAATAGAGTGTTTTCTGCCTATTATCGGTGAATTATACGCAAAAACAAGTAACATAAAAAAATTTTAAGTTAATTCCTACTATTTTTCACTGCAGAAAGTCCTTTACAGATAATTTTCATCCGTTTTTTAAGTTTATCTGGCGTCATCTATTGATAGATATATGCAACTTAAATCTAAAAACACTAAAATTAATTAATTAAATTTAATGAATGAATTAATATTTGAAAAACTGTATTAACATCCAGAGTCATCCACTACAAGTTCAAAAAAAATGTATTTGAACTTGAGCGGATGAATGAAAAGTATTTCATGAACGATTGAAAATTTGAACAAGATATATATAGGGAGAGTGTGAGCTAATAGAAGGAATTGAAAAAACATATTTGGAATGCAGATTGTTGACTTTTGAGCACAATCTGCTGACATATTTATTTTTAAGCTTTAGAAGAGTAGTGTGTTTTATTTGTAGTGGTCAAAAATCCACTTTGCCGTAGGTTCCTGTCTAACATGGCTGTTGGGTGTAGGGATGACAACCCTCGTCCGTAAAAATCAGTGTCAAGGGCCAAGTCAGACTTCTACCTACGTGTGCTCTATCACAACAGAAGCTACCCCTCTTTTCTGGGAGACCACATGGTTTCTTGGGCTTGGTCTAGATGTTACTGTTTACCAGGTGGGATATGAAAAAAATAAAACATACTAAGATGGTTGCTTTTCATTTGTATGTTACATGAAGGACAAATTCCACTGTGTAGCCTTAATGCCAGTGCAATTAATCTATTACAATCTCTACTTTACACCTATACTCACGATAGAATATGAATCAAATTTAAATGGAAAATTCTGATATTCATTTTTATTTTAGTTCTATCAATACTGTTTTCCTCATCGACGATATGATTATCTATATATATTCTATCATCGATCGATGATATGATATATATAGATCGATATTAGATCGATGATATGATATATATATAGATCGATATTAGATCGATGATATGATATATATAGATCGATATTAGATCGATGATATGATATATATTGAATAAAATAATTTTTGGCTATAGAAATGTTTCGAATTACTTGTTTTGCATGTTTGATATGAATGTGATTAATCTGTAAACCGGATAATACAGAGATAATATAGGATAACAAGATTTATATACATTTATTTTTAATATCAGGGTATTTTTTATAAGAATATCAGGACAAAAAGAATAATAGGAAATGTCTCGTAAGATGTTCTTAATAACTAAATGATATCTTTTTTAAATACTTTTAAAGACTTGCAGTTATTGAAAAACTCTTGTTGATTTCAAATACATTTCAATTTTGCAAATTGGCAAGTTAGTTTCATTCAAATGCAATTTTATGTATTTTTTCAATTCCTTCTATTAGCTCACACTGCCTATATATATCTTGTTCAAATATTCAATCCTTAATAAAATATTTTTATTCATCCATTCAAGTTCAAATACATTTTTTTGAACTTGTAGGGATGACACTGGATGTTAATACAGGTTTTTTCAAATATTAATTCAGTAATTAAATTTAATTAATTAATTTTAGTTTTTTTAGATTTAATTTGCATGTATCTACCAATAGATGGCGCCAGATAAACTTAAAAAATGAATGAAAATTATTTATACAGGACTTTCTGCATTATAGTGAAAAAAAGTAGGAATTGACTTTAAAATGTTTTTTTATATTACTTGTTAATAAGAATATTAGGACAAAAAGAATAATTGGAAATGTATCGTAAGATGTTCTTAATAACTAAATGATATCTTTTAAATACTTTCAACGATTTGCAGTTATTGAAAGTTTCTTGTTGATTTCAAATACATTTTAATTCTGCAAATTTGAAAAGTTGTTTTATTCAAATGCACTTTTTATGTATTTTTCATCTCAGATTTTTGAAACTGCAGATATGTAGCTGATTTATCTTTGCCGAAGGTGGTACCTGCTACAATACATCAAATTTCAATTTGGAACAAAATGTTCATTTTTCAAAAGTAATATCTGAGGGGTTCACATCCTTCTACTTCGTCCTCGAGTCCCATTGGAAAGATCTCTGATTACGAGTTTATCATTTGACATGGATGTTATAAATTTGAACATCGTTTGCGCTGGTAAGATTTCGAACTGCTATCCACCGATCCGGGGAACAGTAACTTTAGTCTTTTGAGAGGTATTGATTAAAACAATACTATTTTGTATGATACCCAGAGAAAAACTAAGTCAATTTTTTTTTTTTTTTCCACTCTATTGCAGAAAGTCCTTTATAAATAATTTTCATTCATTTTTTAAGTTTATCTGGCGCCATCTATTGGTAGATACATGCAACTTAAATCTAAAAAAACCAAAATTAATTAATTAAATTTAATTACTGAATTAATATTTGAAAAAAATATATTAACATCACGTGCATCCACTACAAGTTCAAAAAAAATTTATTTGAACTTGAGTGGATGAATAAAAAAAAGTATTTTATGAACGATTGAAAATTTGAACGAGATATATATAGGGAGAATGTGTGAGCTAATAGAAGCAATTGAAGAAACATTCTCTTACATATAATAAGTAGTAGATAACACTAAAATAATAAATAACAGATATAGGTTGTTGATTCTACGTTGTAAGATATACATAAATAATACGTTGTAAGATAGACAAACTAATTTCAGATTTCGACAAAGTATTTCAGAATTTAAAAATCAAATGTAAAAATCTGATAAATCAATACTTTAAATAAAAGTATTGATTTATCAGATTTTGCCTTCTTGAAAGAATGATACAGCCAAATTCTTAGGATAAAGTAGGAAAACTTAATTTAACTATTTGTTAATTCCTTAAAGAGTATCATATTCTTAAGACGTTCTCAAATAATTACATATGTCTCATTCAGATAGAGAAATAGACTATTAATTTACAAGATGCAAAGTAAAAGAAAGAGCTAATTAAAAACTGCTACAAAGAAGACACAATATTTCTTTAAAGAGGAAATGATGTCTTTCATTAGACGTCGTAGATTTCACATTGCATATTACATATTGTATTATTCACATGCCAGTATACTGATGATCATATATCTACCCTAAATCATTGAGATATTGTACATTTTGCTTTAGCAAGAAGTTTGATATTAACTATTTAAATATTTCTTTTAATGAAGCATGTGATATAATAACGACTTTTAATCTAACGATTTCTTTTAATTAAGCATGTGATATAATAACGACTTTTAATCTAACGATTTCTTTTAATGAAGCATGTAATATAATAACGACTTTTAATCTAACGATTTCTTTTAATGGAGCATGTGATATAATAACGACTTTTAATCTAACGATTTCTTTTTAATGAAGCATGTGATATAATAACGACTTTTATCTAACGATTTCTTTTAATGAAGCATGTGATATAATAGCGACTTTTAATCTAACGATTTCTTTTAATGAAGCATGTGATATAATAACGACTTTTAATATAACGATTTCTTTTAATGAAGCACGTGATATAATAACTTTTAATACAACGATTTTTTTAAATTAAGCAAGTGATATAATAACAACTTTTAATATAAAGATTTTTTTTTTGATCATACACATATGTCGTCTTAATTAAATTATAAATCATATTAATTGATATCTTTAAAAACGATTAGTATTAAGTAAATGAAATTGGTTTTGTTATAATAAAGATAAAAATCTTAAAAAAATTTATTTCAATTATGCACTAAGAAATAATAATTACTTAAAAATCATCTCTAAATAATATTTTTAAATATTTGGTTATATTTAGGATGCACATTTAATATATGAATATAGTTTTTCTTATAGGAATAATGATATAACAAGTAATATAAAAAAAAAATTTTTTTAAGTCAATACCTACTTTTTTTTTCCACTATATTGCAGAAAGTCCTTTATAAATAATTTTCATTCATTTTTTTAAGTTTATCTGGCACTATCTATTGGTAGATACATGCAACTTAAATAAAAAAAAACTAAAATTAATTAATTTAAATTTAATTACTGAATTAATATTTGAAAAAATTGTATTTACATCCAGTGTCATCCACTACAAGTTCAAAAAAAATGTATTTGAACTTGAGTGGATGAATAAAAGTATATTTTATGAACGATTGAAAATTTGAACAAGATATATATAGGGAGAGTGTGAGCTAATGGAAGGAATTGAATAACTTAAATAAGTATATAGGAATAAGGATATAATGGAATGTTTAGAGTAAGCATTCTATTGTATCATTATTCCAATGAAAATTTTATTATAAATTACAAATCAGTAATTCAAATATTTTAATTTGTTACTGTAATTTAAGTAAAGCAATAATTCAGAGTAAAATAAAAATTCACTAAGGGAATTAAATTGTGATATTTAAAATTTATAAGCAAATTTGTGGGTAAAACTTTTACTTCAAATATTAAATACGTAAAATATTTTAGCAACCATTACTAAATATGTGCTCTAAATTATTAAAATTTTTGATTCTAAATTCATAGCCTGGTAAGTAGGAAAAATTGATTTTATCAATTTCTTTTAGAACAGCACGGGAAAAATATGAACCAATTTTTCATTCTGGGTTATTTTTATTTACTTCCGAAACAATTTATTTTTTTGTCTTCTTCATTAATTTCTTGAAAGTAATACCTGTCCATTTAAATCAAGATCTATGTGGCCCATTTTTGTTCATTATCCTCTTTTCAGTTTAATTTATTTTCTTCAGTGCAGTATTTGACATTATATTAATGATAAATTTATCAAACCGAAAGTCATTTACGGAAGAGTTAATTTTTATACACCTAAACTGAGTTTTAAGAACAGAAAATTTCCCAGAAATTAAAAATTTAGTAATTAATTGCTTTTAGCTAATTAGAAAAAAATACAATATTTCTGCTATGGTTGCTTAATTTTAAACTATTAATAATAACATTACTACTATTAATAATAATTTTACTTTGTAAAATTTTGCCTTGATAGAACTTGTGACTTAAACTTGAGATATGTAGTAGATTTTATGCACCTCCTGGTTAACTGCACTCATATTGTGGTGAGAACCTTTCTTTCTCCTTGACACTAAGCGGATGGATTTTCCAGCCAACGGATTTATCATTCCCGTATTTGTATAGAAATTGGAATGCCCGACTTCTAGTTCAATGGCAACGTGCGCCGTTGATGAGCATTAGGGCTGAGGTTCAATCCCTGGCGGTTTTGTTGTAGACACTGTTTCAAAAGACGATTTGACTCGATGGCGTTTGTGATTTTTAGCATCTTGCCTCGTTAGTAGGACTATCCGGTGGGATTTTTCCGGGTTTTCTCACATACGATACGCAAATATAGGGTAGTACCCCATAAAAAGTCTCCCGAAGACACTGCTCTCTTTCTTTAGCGACTCGAAGTCAAGTCAAACTTCTACGTAGGAATGCTCCATTACAACAGAAGCTGCCCCCCTTTCTTCATCCATGGCTAGAATATTTATAGAATGTCCGTCAAGTACTGCAGAAGGACGGACTAATAACCCTCCCTAGGTAGTCCGACTAACAAAGCAAGACACTGAATATCACAAACGCCATCGAGTCTCCTCACTTTTGGCGGCCTAAGGGACAGTTAACTAGCGTTCTGGCCTTTTGTACCACATGCTTCAGGTTCGAGCACTGGCAGCGGTTTGGAAGTTTTTTAGTGATTCGGAATCGGGGCCTGAATAGCCGAGTGTCTAACGCTTTGGCGCTCGGTGCCACATGTTTCGGAATCGAGCCCCGGCGGTGCCATGGATGTTTGTAGTGGTTCGGAATCCACTTTAAAGCGTAGGTCCCGGTATCATATGACTGTAGAGCATCACAAAGCCTAATCACACTTTTCACTCGCATCATTCCCAAACTGTAAAGGGGCAACTCAGCTCTAGGAACATGTGGATGTGGTGTAGTAGTAGTTAGTAGTGGTGGTTCGAGTCCACGTTAAACTGTAGGTCTCGGTCTAATTAGCCCAAAGTGTGCAAAAATTACTGTAGAGCGAGAAACCAAACTAAACCTCTTTTTTAAAACAGTGTCGACAACACAGCCGTCAGAGGATTGTACCTCAGCCCTATTGTTCACTAGCGCCGCACATTGCCACTGAGCCACGATGAGTGAAGCAAAGAAAAAAAAAAAAAAAACATTTTATTGATTCACATATTATTATTTGTATAGCTTAACAAAACATTCTGAAACAAACAAAACATTTTACTTTCTGCAGATACTTTTTGTAAAAATAAAACAGTTTTATTCTACGTGGACGAAATAAATGTTTAAAGTTTTCCAGTTGGATCTGTATACAAATAAGAACGAATTTCTTTGTATTGTTTACAATAGCGAAGTCTAGTGCCACTTGATATAAAATGCAGATTAATGACTTGCCAAATTAAGGATAATCTTCTGCTATTGCTTAAATTGAGATTTCCTCTCATATCGTAGAAAAGTAGAGTCTTTTAGCATTCAAGAGAACGACATTTACATCCAATTACAAGACTAGAATATTCAGGGCGATGTCAAAAAGAAGGATTAAGTTAGCATTCTTGGAGGACGGGATGATGAAGATAGATTCGTTCATTGTTTGAATCGTAAAACTGTATTTTTATTCGTTCATTATACTATGCAAGCGAGTCGTTCCAAATAATTGCTTTTTGCTACATAAAAGATTGTTGATTTAATAAGATAAGCTTAGGAGATGCATTTCAAGACGCCTTTTAGAAAATTGCTACATTATTTATTTATTTAATTTTTATATTATTTATTTATTTATTTATATTTTTAAATTTATTTATTTTTACATTCTTTTTATTTATTTATTTATTTTATATTATATATTTATTTATTTTTATTTTATTTTTATTTATTTCTTTTATAATTTTTTATTTATTTATTTTTTTTTATATTTATTATTTATTATTATATTATTTTTATATTTTTTTTTTTTTATTTATGTATTAAATACATTGACAAAAATTATAACATTTATTTTTGTATTGACTCATTTATGAAAAACATTTACTCCATTGATTGAAAATAAAAATATTTTTCATTAAAGTATTTTTTTATTTAAAGTATTGGAGAAGTATAAAACAATTTATATAATATTATGCAATAATTTTTACTTTTTTACTTTTGTACATAATGAAAAATATAAGGTTTATTGAATTTATTTCTTTCGCAAGGAAAATATTATTTTATATTATTAATTGAAAAAAACAAAGACGAGGAGTATCGATATTCAGGATCCTGCCTCGTGAGTCGGAGTATCTGGAGGTAGTTTTCCGGATTTTCTCCTATTATATGCAAATGAGTAATAGTTCCCCTTAAATGTCCTCCAGGAAGGTACTGTCCCACCTTTTTCAGCGACACGGAGCCAAGTCGGACTTCTACCTACGGGTGCTTCATCACAATAGAAGCTCCCCCCCCTTAATCCTCTCTCTCATACGCTTGTGTATCGTAAGAGAGAAAAACCCGGAAAACTGTCAGCAGGTAGTTCGACTCATGATTCAAGATGCTGAACATCCCAAACACAGACGAGTCTCCTCGTTTTCTAAAACAGTGTCTACATCAAAACTAACAGCGGATTGAATCTTCAGCCCTAATGCTCACTTTTCCACTGAACCTCGAATCGGGCAAAAGTATTTTATTAATACATAAATTATTATTATTTGTATAGTTTTGAAAACATAATTTTACTTTCCGTAAAAATAAAGCTAGTTTTATTCAATGTTGTCGAAATAAATTGTAAAAGTTTCCCAGTTGAATAGGTATACAAATAAGAACGGATTTCTTTGCATCATTTACAATAGGGAAGTCTAGTGCCACTTAATATGAAATGCAGATTAATGTCTTGCTAAATTAAGGATAATCTTCTGCGATTACTTAAATTGAGATTTCCTCTCATATCGTAGAAAGGATAGAGTCCTTTAGCATTCAAGAGAACGACATTTACATCCATTACAAGTCTGGAATATTCAGGGCGATGTCAAAAGAAGGATTAAGTTAACGTTCTTGAAGGACGGGATGATGCAGATACATTCGTTCATTGTTGACTCGTAAAACTGTGTTTTTATTCGTTCATTATACTGTGCAAGCGCGTCGTTCCAAATAATTGCATTGCTACATAAAAGATTGTTTATTTAGTAAGATAAGCTTAGGAGATGCATTTCAAGACGCCTTCAGAAAATTGTTACTTTATTATATTTATTTATTTTTTATTATTTTTATTTATTTCTTTTATATTATTTATTTATTTATTTTTACATTATTTTTACATTATTTTTATATTCCTTTTATATTATTTATTTCTTTTATATTTTTATTTATCTCTTTTATATTATTTATTTTTTTTGTATTATTTTTTTATTTATTTCTTTTATATTATTTATTTATTTTTTTTACGTTATTTTTATTTATTTCTTTATATTATTTCTTTATTTATTTGTATATTATTTTATTATTTATTAATTTATTTTTATAATTTATTATTTATTTATTTTTACATTTTTATTTATTTGTTTTTATAATTTTTTTTTTTTGTTATTTATTTTTATTTATATGTCAAATACATTGACAAAAAAAATATAACTTTTATTTTGTATCGACTTTCGCATAAAAATTTTGCTCCATTGATTGAAAAATAAAGAATTTTTTTCTTTTTAAAATATTTTACATATTGAAGTTCTGGAAAAGGCATAACTTAATTTATACAGTATTATGAAATAATTTTTGTTATTTTTTTTACATTTCTTTTGTACATAACGAAAAACATAAGTGTATTAAATTTATTTCTTTCGCAAGGGAGATATTATTTTACATTATTAATTGAAAATAAAAAACGAGGAGACTCGATTGCGTTTGATATATTCAGCATCTTGCCTCGTTAGTCGACTACCTGTTGGGAGTTCTCCCCCAGATAATACGAAAGTGTGTGTGTGTGTGTGTTTCCCAAAAGTTCGTGGAAGGCATTGCTCTTCTTATTCAGCAACACGGAGCCAAGTCAGACTTCTACCAACGGGTTCTCCATCACAACAGAAGTTGCCTTCCCTTTTCCTCTTTCCATGAGACCACATGGGTTCTTGAATTTGGTCTGGATGTTGTTGTCTACAAAGTGGAATAAAAAACAATAAACAACAGTTGAAAATCTTTATAGAGAGAGCATATTATACCAATAACAAGTAATATAAACTTTTTTTTTTTAAGTCAATTCCTACTTTTTTTTTCACTCTATTGCAGAAAGTCCTTTATAAATAATTTTCATTCATTTTTTAAGTTCATATGGTGCCATCTATTGGTAGATATATGCAACTTAAATCTAAAAAAAAAAAAAAAAACTAAAATTAATTAATTTAATTTAATTAATTAATTAATATTTGAAAAAACTGCATTAACATCAAGTGTCATCCACTACAAGTTCAAAAATGCATTTTAACTTGAGTGGAAGAATAAGAAGTATTTTATGAACGATTGAAAATTTGAACAAGATATATGTATATGTAGAGTGTGAGCTAATAGAAGGAATTGAATAAAGTTTAATTTTAAAGAAAATATAGGAATTTATTTCATAATTATTTATAATAAATATTACCAGCATTTAAAAGAAGTCTTTGATCATAACCAATTTAGTGAGAAATATGATTATATTTATCCATAATCATCATCATCATTGGCGCAAAAGCATCCATGGCAGACCCCAGGTCGTCTGCCAACTGGCAGATTTCGAGACGCGAGATATTTAATTTTATTTTACGTGGGTGGGTTGTCAGCCCCACGTCCAACGCTCCACAGTCATGTTAGAACAGGACCTGCTGTCGTTTCATGACGTGAGATTTTAGTATTAGTGGAAAACCTACCTTATTACTAAAATTATAAGAAGAGACAGAATTTTAAATTTTTTTTTTTACAAACTACATACGGAAAATGCAACTGATAAATATTATATATATTTTTTAAATAATAGTGTTTTAGAATAGTTTATGTAAATTATTTGATTTTTAATTAATTAAAAATTTATTAACCAAATATGTTAATTAATTTTTATTCATTTAAATTCATTTTTTTAAAGTTAAAGTATTGAAATTTTAGTATTTTTACACTAGAACAAATATTTAAAATTGTATATTCTCACTGATTGTCTAAGTATAAGCAGACAATCAGTAAACTGGTTTTCTATCCATTTAAGCTTCTGATTGGTAGCCGTTTCACGACGTGAGATTTTAGTATTAGAGGAAAATCAACCTTTGCTCCTATAAAAATTATAGGAAGAGACAAATTTTTGATTTTTGTTTTTACATATGGAAAATCCAACCGATAAAAATTGTATGTTTATTTAAATAATAGTTTTTTTAAATAGTTCCCGCAAATTATTTTATTATTAGATTTAATTTTAATTAATTAAAAATGAATAAATTTACATAAATTCTAAAAACTATTTTTAATTAATTAAAAATTATTTAAATTTATTAACCAATTAATTAATTAATTTTTTATTTTATTTAAATTCGGTTTTTTTATGTAAAACAATTAAAATTTTATAACTTTTTATATAAAGTACAAATATTTAAAATTGTATATTCTCAGCTTGTAAAATACCGTTAGTAACAAAAGGAAGGGACAGCAAATAGGATTTTACTTTTTGCAAAGACAAAGACCTTATATTGGGAAATCTTTGTTTGCACGTCAAAGTGTCTTTAAGGAAGAACAAGCTGAATCAAGATCTCACCAAAAAAACTATAACATTGAAAACCCATTTATAAAGATTTACAAGTACAAGAAAAAGAAAGAGTAAAATCCAACAAGAATTTTCAATCTTAACTATTACAAAAAAAGGTTATTTGTTTAGTGAAAAATATAACATTGTATTATAGTTTAAATTTTTGCGAAATTCTCAGCTAAAAATACTTTTCTGTTAGTTTTATTTCATTAACTATTACTTTACCTCTATATCCGGGCCGTTAGGACTAGAGCCGTTATTTTGTTACTTATTTTCAAGAAATTAACATGTCTATATAATGACACTTTAAATTTTAATTAAATTTAGGCGGTAAAATTATAACAAAAATAATTATCTGTTTTAATTTAATTTTTTATAATTGTTATTTATTATTTTATTAATTTATATTATTAATTTATATATATTTATTTTCATAAAAAACATTTAACTTATTTTTTTAATTTTTTATAAATTAAAAAAGAATTGTCATTATTTTATGATTTAAAAATTCATTAATCTGTACAAATGTATTTATATTTATTAATATAGATTCACAATTGCTACAGGGACTGATAATATATACAAAATTAAATCTGTTGGGCTATTTAAATAATTAATAATAATATTAATTAATAAAAGTATAATTAATTAATTATTAATAATATTATTAATAATGTAAATAATAATATTAAATACAGGCTAGCCATAAAATTTGAAATTTAATGGAAGAACAACATAACAGCAATCTTAAATAAAAGTATCACTAAATCATATTCAGGCAATAAATTAGATTCATCAGCTATCGTTCAAAACTGAAAAAAAAAAAAAAAAAAAAGATTAAATAAAAAAATTAAAAAAATTATAGAATCCCAAACGATTTTATAAACCAAAAAAAGCACGAGAAAGAAATTTAATGAAAAAGTACGAAAAACAAATTTAAAATAAATCAATAAAAATTAGCTCGAGAAAGAAATTTAAATAAACCAATAAAAATTAGCTCGAGAAATAAATTTAAATAAACCAATAAAAATTAGCTCTAGAAATAATTTTAAATAAAACCAATAAAAATAGCCCGAGAAAGAAATTTAAATAAGCCAATAAAATTAGCTCGAGAAAGAAATTTAAATAAAACAATAAAAATAGCACGAGGAAGAAATTCAAATAAACCAATAAAAATAGCCGAGAAAGAAATTTAAATAAACCAATAAAATTAGCTCGAGAAATAAATTTAAAAATATGTAATTAGCTGGCCGATATACAGATTACCCATAAATATTAGAATTTAATGTAAGAACCAAACGCATAGCAGCAATCTTAAAAATAAAAAACAACAACAATAGAATTCAAACGATTTTTCTTTTCGCAAAAAATCTCATTTTCACTTTGAAATAAATTTTTTTTTTGTTACCAGATGATGTTTTGAAACAATTTTAATTGTTTTAATTGTGAAACAGTGTTTGATTTTAATATTTCATTATATGATGATTAATATCTTTGATATAGAATATGATTGATTATTTAAATATCAATGATATATTAATATCATTGATATGTATATAATCAATTATATTTTTAAAATATTATGACATAATTCGCGATTTCCCATAAGTATGAACTAAGTAAAAAATAAATCTAGTACAATAAAAAATGATTCCAAGGTTTTATTCATAAGCATTAATTTGATTTTCATTTTTGTGTAAATATTAATGTTAACAATCGGCTTATTACATTATATAAGCTGAATAAAATAACATTATTTAATAAAAGTTAAAAGAAATTTCAAAAACAAATTAAAATTATATTCTATAAATTAAAATTATATTTTATAAATTAAAAATAATTTATTTATTTATTTTATATATAAATTATACATACGAACTATTTATGTGAACAACTTTTATTGCAGTTTTTATTTGTTAGAAGGCTCTCTTAAAGTTTACACAAGATACAAGTATGTGCTGAAGTTATTAAAAAGCCGTTGTATTAAAAACGTCCATTGAATCATAGACTTTGTTTAACATAGCGAGTAGAATACAAAGAAACAGCGAGGAAGAAATGAGAAATGATTTATTATTTTACACACCGGATGTGCTTATCTTTATAAACCACCTGCCCTTATTCTTTCGTTAATAAAACCCTTTTGACGAAAGCTTTGTTTAAGTTGAGAGTAAAATGCTTTACGTGAAAAGAGAAATAAAATAATAATAACGTGTGGATAATAATTTTTATAAAAATACCCGTCGGTTAAATTGAATTTCTTGATATAAAAATTTAAATGATTTCAAGCAATTAGAGCGACAAGTAATGAATAATAAATTGGATGGTATGTTTTGACTCGTTCGAAACAAATGGAAATGCAAATTTTTGAACGAATAAATTAATTAAATATTTTGGACCTGATAGAAATACATTAGAACTTTACTTCATTCCTTGTTATTATTATTATTTTTTTTAATACAACATAAATAAGTTTTGGAAGAATCTTTTGTTGTTTATGCTATTACTGATAATTTTAGAAAATAAATAAGTACGTAGTATGCTATAAAAGCCAATTACATAAATTACATACAACTTCATTAAATATAAGCTTTCATTACAATTATATACAACTTCATTAAATAAGTTTCTATTACAATTACATAAAACTTCATTAAATAAATTTTCATTACAATAATACACAATTTCATTAAATAAGTCTTCATTACAATTATATATAGTACAACTTTATTAAGTGAGTTTTTCTTTAGAATTATATTCAACTTTATTAAATAATTTCCATTACAATTACTTATAACTTTATCAAAATGGCTCCAAGTTGTTATTCATAAGTATTGGTTTGAATTTTAATTTTGTGTAAATATTAATTACAATAATCGGTTTTAGACATTATATAAGCTGAATAAGATGACAAAAATAAATAAAAATAAAAAAATTAAAAACCAATTAAAAGTTTGTCCTATAAAATAAAATGAGTGAGTTAATTATTTTAAATATAAATTATACATACGAGCTATTTATGTAAACAACTTTTATTGCAGTTTTATTTGTTAGAAGGCTCTTTAAAGTTTACGCTAGATATAAGTATGTGCTTTTGTTATTAAAAAGCCGTTGTATTAAAAACATCCATTGAATCATAGACTTTGTTTAACATAGCGAGTAGAATACAAAGAAACAGTCATGAAGAAATGAGAAATGATTTATTATTTTTACACACCGGATGTGCTTATCTCTATAAACCACCTGCCCTTATTCTTTCGTTAATAAAACCCTTTTGACGAAAGCTTTGTTTAAGTTGAGAGTAAAATGCTTCAAGTAAAAGAGAAATAAAAGAATAATAAGATGTGGATAATAATTTTCATAAAAATACCCGTCGGTTGCATTAAATTTCTTGATTTAAAAATTAAAATGAGCTGCAAGCAATTAAAACGACATGTAATGAATAACAAACAGGATGGCATGTTTTGACTCGTTCGAAACAAATGGAAATGCAAATTATTGAACGAATAAGTTAGTTTAATATTTTGGTTCTGATGGAAATGCATTAAAAATTTACTTCACTGCTGGTTCCTTATTTTTTTGAATACAACTTTTCGTAAAGAATGTAGTTTTTTTAAAGAATTTTTCTTGTTTACTTTATTACTGTTACTTTTGGAAAATATATAAGTACTCAAAATGTGTTATAAAATGGCAATTACTTAAGTTTCATACATCATCATTAAATGAGTTTTATTATCTTTAAAACCTACTTCAAATCTACTGAAATAATTTAATATATTTTACTTTATTATCAACAAACATTTCTGAGTGTCTCCGCTCTCGATGTCAAACTGACATTGTTTCTTTTCTCTACGCCGTTGGCCCCGTAGCATATACAGTTATTCATTCAGCAAGGTTGCGGCATCTACAACGTCAGCGCTAGCTGCGCCATCTATAGTTAATAACATTTATAAGAAATAATCAACAGTTTTCATTACAGTTATATGCAACTTCAATACATAATTAAATTGGGATAAAAACGAAACTAAATAACTAATCGATACAATTTTTTTTTACTAAATTAAAGGCGGAAGTCCAAAACAAGAAAACAATGTAGTTTAGATGCTCTTAAACACGTTGACAAAACAAAAGAATGTGCTAAGACCATCTATTGACAAAACACGAAATTATTAGTAAATATTGTTTACTAACTACTTGTTTATACAAGTAGTTTACTTATATAATTACTTGTTTAACAAAACGAGTAAAAATATAAAGAAACAGCGAGGAAGAATTGAGTTTAACAAAACGAGATCTAAATTAAATCTTCTTAAGTTGCCAATTCATTTTGTTATTTCTGGTCCTGATGGTGAGTGACTATTGCTCGATGGCACACGTTTCGGGTTCGAGTCTCGGCGATTCCATGGTTGTTTATTATGTTTCGATTCCACTTTAAACCGTAGTATGTCTCAGTATAATATGTACAGCATTGGGAGTAGGGCTGACAACCCTATCCTCGACCCACCATAGGCCTGTTGGCCAGTGAAGAAGAAAACAACAAACTGCATCATCATTCGTAATGATATAAATTCTGATATTTTTTTTGTTTCAATACTTTAATAAAATGCGTTTTTATATATATATATATATATATATATATAATTTCAAAATAATAAAGAAACATCAAAAATAATATTTATAAAATATAATTTCAAAGAATAAGAAATTATTTTCTAAGAGCATTCGAATGCGTATGTTATAAATGAATACAAATACGTTATAAATCGATAAAGTTGTAATGAAATATTTCAAAAAAATTCTTAACTTTGCATACTACTCAAACAGATATTTCTTGCTTCTTTTCAAATAAAAAACCATTTGTGATTTTTTCTTTAAGCTCTTTATCCCTAAGTATACGAGGGTTTTTTAAGTAACCTATATGTGAAAATAAAAATGGTATCGAAATTCTAAAAAATAAATTTTTATGGGTCATTAACTAATAATGTCTTTTTGCTATGAAAGCTAAAAGTAAATTAGCCATTTTTTCAAAATACCATTAGTTTTTCTAGAAAAAATATATACTTTAAGGGTTATTAGAGCTTAAGTAAAATTGAAAGTATGAAAAATTAGAAATCTATTAAAAAGAGTTTATTTTTTGACTCTAATTTTATTACTTAATTTTAACTCTTTAATTTATTTTAGTGTTAAAAATATCTTAATATCTCCAGAATCTTAATATACCAAACAGTATTAAATGCTTTTTATATAAAAGAAATTACTAGTAAAAAAAAAATTAATAGCGAATACATTATTTGCGTCTGTTCATGTATAAGTTCATGAATTATTGGGTATTTACTCCTTATCAGGGAATAAATGCATAAAAACCTTTTTTTAAGAATTATATTTTATTGCATGCTTTTTAATTGAGAAATATTGACTCAAAATAAAAGAAATACCTTTTCAGTAAACAGACTGTTTTAATCAAGTATCCAGGCATAATTTATTCAGATATTCATTTAAAATAATTAAGCATTGTTTTTGCTTTGTTCAAAAAGTACAAATTCTCTAATACGGGATTCAATATTTATTACGTTGGAATAAATACGTAAAATTAAAGTTAAAAAGGCAATTTCAATTGTTTTTCGTCAGATAGGTTTACATTTTCCCATTAAATGAAACTTAATATTGAAACAAATTTTCTCACAAATTACCAACTTTTTATATGTGAAACGAATAATTTCTTATCATCAAAATAGAATTGCTTGCTGCGTTCCAAATGAAAATCTTATAATTATGAAAAAAAAAAAGAGAATCTGATAATTAAAAAAAAAGAGAATTAGATTGCATAAAAACACAAGAGAATTCGAATGCATAAAAACACAAGAGAATTCTGAATGCATAAAAAAAAACGCAAAAATTCCGAATACATAAAAGAAAACAAGAGAATTCGAATACATAAAAAACCAAAAGAATTCGAATACATAAAAGAAACAAAAGAATTTGGAACGTAAAAAACCAAGAGAATTTGAATACATAAAAGAAACAAGAGAATTCAGGATGTACAAAAGACCTAAGAAATTTTGAATACATAAAAGAGAAACCAGAATGCATAAAAAAAAGATTTGAATGCATAAAAAAAGAAAATTCCGAATGCATAAAAAAAAGAAAATTCGAATGCATTAAAAAAAAAAGAAAATTCGAATGCATAAAAAAAAAGAAAATTCGAATGCATAAAAAAAAAAAGAAAATTCGAATGCATAAAAAAAAAGATTCGAATGCATGAAAAAAAAGAGAAATTCGAATACATAAAAGAGAATAATTTATTAAAATTTATTTATATTTTATTAATATGGTTTCACAATTGTTACAGGGACTGAAAATATAGACAAAGTTAAATCGGTTGGGCCGATATACAAAATTAACTATAAAATTTGGAACTTAAGAACAAAATTAATAACAGCAATCTTAAAGAAAAGGTATCAATAAATCATATTCAGGCAATAAATTAAGTTCATATAAAATTGAATAAAAGAAAAAAAAAAAAAGATTAAATAAAAAAAGAAAAAAAACTACTATAGAATTTCCAAACGATTTTATATATATATAAAAAAAAAAAACACGCGGAAGAAATTTAATAAAAAAAGTACGAGAAAGAAATTTAAATAAATTAATAAGAATCGAGAAGTTCAAACCAAATGAGAAAGAAATTTAAATAAATTAATAAGAATAGTTCCAGAAAAAATTTAAATAAATTAATAAGAATAGTTCAAGAAAAAGAAACTTAACAAGCCTAATAAGAATGCATAAATTGAATGCATAAAAAAGAGGATCTGAATGTAAAAACCCAAAGAAATTCTGAATGCATAAAAAAAAAAGAAAAAAATTCGAAGGCAAAAAAAACAAAGAGAATCTGAACGGGATAAAAAGAGAGAAAACAAGAGAAATCGAATGCATAAGTTTCATGTAAATTTTAATTATTGTGAAAAATACGTTATAAAATGAAAGTTGTAATGAAATGCTTCTAAAAAAAAAAATTCTTAACACTGCCCATTACTAAAACAGATATTTCTTCTTTCTTTTCAAATAAAAACCAATTGTAATTTTTTTCTTTAAGCATTTTTTTCGAGTAAAAGAGGTTTTTCGAAAAATAACCATAATGGGAAAAATAAAAATGGCATCGAAATTTAAAAATAAATTCTTATGAGTCATTAATCAATAATGTCTTTGAGATGACTTTACTTGAAAGCTAAAAAGTAATTAGCCATTTTTCTTCATATGATTATTTTTATAGAAAATGTATACTTAAGTATGGTTAGTAGAAGTTACGCATAAATTTAAAGTATGAAAAATTTCTGGAAACCTGTTAAGATAACATTTTCTCTGACCCAAACCTTGGTTACTTAATTTTAATTCCTTTAATTATATTTAATGTTAAAAAGTATCTCAATACTTTAACCAAACAGTAATAAATGTTTTTTTACAGAAAGAAAATAATCAGTAAAAAATTAATAGCGGATATTTTATTGATTTTTCTCTTAAGTTTATACATTTTAAATCTCCAACATCAAAGATGTAAACTTTAAAAAAAAAAATATTTTTCCATAGTTATCTTCTTATCGTGTGGCTTTTAACTGCCGAAATACCGGGACATTATTTTCCATATGGGCGTTTAGTTATTGGGGCGAAATGACCACATTTTGCTCGTGTTGTTTAATAGTTTGTGTTGGATGAGCTTATTTCTTAATCTTTTTGAGTTATAAAGATTAAAGATCAACATAGACATTTGTTACAGTGCAAGCTGGGGCAAACAGAGAGCTGAACTTAGTGGTTAACAGATAATGGAGGCCACAAATGCAGTGACTCACAGCTTATTTTTACACATGCACAGAACACTCACATTAATGCAAAATTAGACATACACTATTTAACACATTTCTTAAAGTTGGGTGGATAATTGTAGATACGTAGCGACCAATTTTAGCCGAAATCCTCGACTATATAGTGAGGCACTCAAGAGCCGCAAACATTATGATCACCTCTGTCAATATCGAGGTTGGCTTTTCTCCACCTTGGTGCAACAATGAAGCCAATCGGGTTTGGCGTGGATGCCACAAGTCCTTATATGGGCTTGGAGACAGATTGCAAAATTTCACAGATGCTTAAGCAACGGTCACGCAAAACTTAAGATATTATGAACGATGGTCTTTGAATCCCGGAGCGCGCCCGTCCCAGACATCCTCAACAGCCTAATATTCTGATTGAGATCCGTGCAGAGGCGCTAGGGCGACCAGGACATTGGCTAACTGGAATGTGCTCCTGGAACCACTCCAACACAATTTGGCCTCAGACAAGGGGGCGTTGTCCGAAGCTTGGAACATTCATTTTCCAGCTGAAAACAGAGGCCCATGTAAGCGGCAACTGGTCCGCAATGATGTTCAGATAAATACTCCTGGTAGCATTCATGGTCTGGTTTCCTGCATCACAACCACGGTCCCAGAGATGCCCAAGAGAACGTGTCCCCCAAAAGCATACATGGCGATGACGCTTTTGGTCAAATAGCAAAGGCAAACACGAGTGGGGACGAAGCTTATCGTGCAGCCCTTACATTCAACAACAACAGTAACCGGGGCTGAACAGGCCTGATAATATTTCGCTTCCTATATTTGGTTCAGACATTGGCAAGTCAAGGAGCCACTGCCCGGCTTCTGGTTTCAGTTTCCTCTCACCATACGAGACAAAGTCTCGACGACAATTTCTCCTTCCTTGATAGCGTGGACGTCCAACACCCACGCGCGCGTGTCGCCTCCACACGCTGGCTCTTCCTCAAAGTCATTCACATCCACTTTGATAGCGCCTTTCAACAACTGTGAGATCGCGGAACAACCCACGAGTCGTGCAGTTTTCGAAATACTTGTTCTGAGCCTCGTTACATTAAGCAATAATCTGCCTTTATCAATGTCGCTAGATCCGCAGGTGGCTTTCCCCATCACACACAGAAATAAGTGAGCGACGATTCTCTCAGACTAAAGCAGCAGTTACATACCACTCCACCTCATCACGTGTTTCCTTCCACGGTCATCCAGGCGAGTTCATTACAATGTAGGGTGGTCACAATGTCTTGGCCTCCTGATAGAGAGTATAGGCGATATTATATATAATAAGGGAATCAATGGTAAAACAGCACCATCGTGGGCCAAATAAGGCTGTCTCATCTGACTGTAAAGGCGATTTCTCATATTATGAGATGTCTTCTTTATGTGTGTTAGGGGTTGTCAGTTCTACACTTCTACAAAGTCATAGCCAATAGACCAGGTCGTAAAAGTGCATTTCCTGATCCAACACAAACAGATCTGAGTCAGCAATGTAACAGAGGATAGAATTGAAACCTGGTGGAACAGAGTGCCGATATATATATATTATATGTTATATATATATATATATATTCTCCAATCCGAAAAACTATTATATATAAGTGATTATCAATACAATCCATCACTCTTGCAATATAGATATAGTCTTTTACCATAGAACAAAATCAGAAAATTCCCTCAGCAATCCCCGATTCTCGA